>ONZH01018653.1:0-169243 GCA_900303285.1 Rhinella marina | reverse complement strand
CAATTATGAGCTCGATCAGTGTGGCATGACTTTTAAATGGATATTGCATGTGGTCACGTACTCCCTGGAACCCCATAGTCACCCCTTCCCTGATGTGCTAGCCAGAACATTCTCTGCCCCAATTCGCAAGACCTTTTGCTGTTTCCGTGTGGCTGACAGTGGGATTTACCAGTGTTGTCTGAGGAGGTGGTGGACAATGGCGAGACACAGGTGTCGGGGGGGTGAGGTAGTTGTATGGGAAGCAAGTTACAGTGGGGACTCCTTGGGGGGACTTTCTCATGATGGGACAGATTCAACTTGGGTGGGTCAGGCAAAGGAACAGATCAATTTTTTTTTGTGTTTATTTAACTTTTATTTATCAAAAATAACCAGAGATATTTATTCGTTATCTTCTCTGCGCAGTCTGGCGTTGGGGTTCGTCACTTTGATGGTGAGCTGTACCGCTCTCTCCACAATGGTCTTTAGGTTCTTAGATGGAGACGTTGTCAGCGATTTCAGCACAGAAGGACTTGTTGCTCATCAACAGAACCTGGACCTCCTTGACATTGTGGACCAGGAATTTGCGGGTGGACCAGGAATTTGCGGAACCCTGTTGGCAGCATGTGTTTGGTCTTCTACTTGCTACCGTATCCAATGTTGGGCAATATAGATACGCAGGTAATATTATTTTTCACACCTATCCCAAAAATAAAATTTACGCAGTTTGCGCAAATAAAACTGGAACTGGAGAGAGGGCCTGTAGGTGGACCTCCGAAAAAATTGTTTGGAGAGAGGGCCTGTAGGTGGACCTCTGGAAAAATTGTTTGGAGAGAGGGCCTGTAGGTGGACCTCCGGAAAAAATTGTTTGGAGAGAGGGCCTGTAGGTGGACCTCCGGAAAAAATTGTTTGGACAGAGGGCCTGTAGGTGGACCTCCGGAAAAAATTGTTTGGAGAGAGGGCCTGTAGGTGGACCTCCGGAAAAATTGTTTGGAGAGAGGGGCCTGTAGGTGGACCTCCGGAAAATTGTTTGGACAGAGGACCTGTAGGTGGGACCTCCGGAAAAAAATTGAGTTTTTGGAGAGAGGGCCTGTAGGTGGACTTCTGGAAAAAATTTTTGGAAGAGGGCCTGTAGGTGGACCTCTGGAAAAATTGTTTGAATAGAGGGCCTGTAGGGGCCCTCCTGAAAATTGTGGTAAAAGAGTGCCAGTTGACCTCTAAAAAATGGCGTTTTTTGGGTCAGCGTTAGGCAAAGACGATATGGAGGAGGAGGAGGAGGAGGAGGAGTAGAGAAGATGAATCAGATACATAAGTTATTTAAATCTTTAGCTGCTTTCCCCCGGAGGAGATTTGAATTCCGGTGAAATCCAGGCTTTGTTCATTTTAATAAGCGTCAGCCTGTCAGCACTGTCAGTTGACAGGCGTGTACGCTTATCAGTGATGACGCCACCAGCTGCACTGAATATCCGCTCTGACAGCACGCTAGCGGCAGGGCAGGCCAGCACCTCCAAGGCGTACAGCGCCAGTTCAGGCCACGTGTCCAGCTTTGAAACCCAGTAGTTGTATGGAGCAGAGTGATCGCTATGGACGTTGGTATGGTCAGCTAGGTACTCCCTCACCATCTTCCTGTACAGCTCCCCCCTACTCTGCCTAGACTGGGGACAGGTGACAGTGTCTTGCTGGGGTGACATAAAAGTGGCAAAGGCCTTGGAGAGCGTTCCCCCTGCCAGTGCTGGACAAGCTGCCTGCTCACCTCCTCTCCCCCGCTACTTGGCCCACAGAACCATGCCCTCTGCCGCTAGCAGCGTCAGATGGGAAGAATTGTTTCAGCTTGTGCACCAGGGCCTGTTGATATCTATTCACTCTCATACTCCTTTCCTCTGCAGGGATGAGAGTGGAAAGGTTCTGCTTGTACCGTGGGTCCAGGAGAGTGAACACCCAGTAATCGGTGATTGAAAAAATTCTTCTAACGCGAGGGTCACGGGATAGGCAGCCTAACATGAAGTCTGCCATGTGCGAGTCCCAAGACGCAAGAATTCCCTCTCCTCACTGGCCTGACTCTCCATTTCCTCCTCCTCCTCCTCCTCCAAGTCCTCCTCTTCAGCCCATACACGCTCAAGAGTTAAGGACTGAGCACTGGTACCCTCTACTGTCTCGCCGACATTCTCCTCCTCTTCCTCCTCATCCTCATCCCCCTCCTCCGATACGCGCTGAGAAACAGACCGGAGGGTGCTCTGGCTATCAAGTGACGTATCTTCCTCCACCGTCTCTTGTGACAAGCGCAAAGCATCCAACTTGATGCTGAGCAGTGAGTTTTTCAACAGGCAAAGCAGCGGGATGGTGAGGCTGATAATGGCGGCATCGCCGCTGACCATCTGTGTTGACTCCTCAAAGTTGCTCAACACCTGGCAAATATCAGACATCCACGTCCACTCCTCATTGTAGACTTGAGGAATCTGACTGACCTGACTACCAGTTCTGGTGGAAGTTGACATCTGGCAGTCTACAATCGCTCTGCGCTGCTGGTAAACTCTGGTTAACATGTTTAATGTTGAATTCCATCTCGTGGGCACGTCGCACAACAGTCGGTGAGCGGGCAGTTGTAGGCGGCGCTGCGCTGCCCTGAGCATGGCAGCATCTGTGTTCGACTTGCGGAAATGCGCACAGATGCGGCGCACCTTGGTGAGCAAATCAGACAGATTGGGGTATGTCTTGAGGAACCGCTGAAATATGAGATTGAACACGTGGGCCAGGCATGGCACATGTGTCAGTCTACCGAGTTGCAGAGCCCCCACCAGGTTACGCCCGTTGTCACACACAACCATGCCTGGCTTGAGGTTCAGCGGTGCCAGCCACAGATCGGTCTGCGCCGTGATGCTCTGTAACAGCTCTTGGGCGGTGTGCCTTTTGTCACCTAAGCTCAGCAATTTGAGCACCGCCTGCTGGCGCTTACCCACGGCACTGCTGCTGCGCCTAGAGCTACCGACTGAAGGCGCCGTGCCCACGGATGGTAATTCGGTGGAGGAGGAGGAGGGGTCGGAGGAGGAGGAGGCATAGTACGTCTGAGAGACCGTGACCGAGGTAGGCCCCGCAATCCTCGGTGTGGGCAGTACATGAGCGGCCCCAGGGTCATTCTCGGTCCCAGCCTCCACCAAGTTAACCCAATGTGCCGTCAGTGAGATATAGTGTCCCTGCCCGGCAGCACTTGTCCACGTGTCCGTGGTTAGGTGGATCTTCTCAGAAACAGCGTTGGTCAGGGCACGGAGGATGTTCTCTGACACGTGCTGGTGTAGGGCTGGAACGGCACATCGGGAAAAATAGTGGTGGCTGGGGACCGAATACCGAGGGGCAGCCACCGCCATGAGATTGCGAAAGGCCTCGGTCTCTACCAGCCTATAGGGCAGCATCTCCAGGCTAAGCAATTTGGAGATGTGGACGTTGAGGGCTTGGGCATGTGGGTGGGTGGAACTTTATTTCCTCTTGCGCTCCAGCGTCTGCTGTAAAGACAGCTGAACGCTGCGCTGGGACACATTGGTGGACACTGTGGAGGATAGTGGAGGCGAAGGTGTGGTTTTTCGGCGGGAGGCGCTCATGCCAGGGTCCTGGGCAGGGGGTTGACTAGCAGAGGCAGCGAGTGACACAGGGGAAGGAGCAGTGGTGTGACCCGCAGGAGGTGGTGAACGGCCTTGGTTCCATTGAGTGGGGTGTTTAGCAGTCATATGCCTGCGCATGCTGGTGGTGGTTAGGCTAGTAGTGGTGGCACCCCTGCTGATCCTGGTGTGGCACAGGTTGCACACCACAGTCCGTCGGTCATCCTCACTTTCTTTAAAGAACCTCCAGACTTGCGAACATCTAGGCCTCGCCACGGGAGCTTCACTACGTGAAACAGTTGCTGCTGATGCACCAGCTCTGGCCCTGCTTCTCCCTCTGGCCACACCACTGCCTCTTACAACCTGTTCTGGTGCAGCACTCGCCTCCGCCTCTGAAGCACTGTCTTCACTCGGCATATCAACCCAGCTTGGGTCAGTCACCTCATCATCCTCCGATTCCTCAGTCTGCTCCCCCTCGGAATTCCTCCCCTTACAACAACTTCACCACTGTCTGACAACCGTGTCTCCTCATCGTCCGACACCTCTTTACAAACTTCTTCCACTAACTCAACATTGTCATCATCATCATCATCACCCACAGACTGCGACAGTTGGAACACTTGGGCATCGGGAAAGAGGTCAGCAGCAACCTGAGAAGTGGTTTGTGACTCTGGGAAGGGTCCAGAAAACAGTTCCTGAGAGTATGCCGGATCGCATTCCAAATTTTCCTGGGAGGGGGCAGACTGGGGGGAAGGAGGTTGAGGTGGAGGAGCCAGAGGAGTGCTCCCTTGGGTAACGTGGGTGGACTGCGTGGAAGACTGACTGGCGGACAAATTACTTGAAGCATTATCCGCAATCCACGAGATCAGCTGTTCGCACTGTTGTGGTTTCAACAGTCCTCTACCACATGTCCCTGTAAGTTGAGACATGAAGCTAGGGAGTGTAGCTCTGCTGCGTTCCACAGCTCCCTCATCAGCAGGTACTGTCTCACCCTGCCCAGGACCACGGCCTCTGCCCCCTGCAGTAATTGAATGCCCACGCCCACGCCCTCGTCCTCGACCCTTAGCCCTGGGGTTCAACATTTTCTGTATATAAGTGTATTTTATAAAAATAATAAAATAAATGGGCCTGGTGTACTGAAACCCACAAACTTGTTCAGTCTGGTTTAATTTTGTGACATACAGAAAGTGTCACCTGGACAGAATATACGGTTTGGAGTGAGTGTGCTGAACTGTGACACACAGAAAAGTTACACGCAGCTGTGTGAAATGGATTTGTATCACTCAGCTAAAACAACAAAAAAACTAATTTTTTTTCTATATTTTGTTTTAATATTTTTTTTTTAGTTTTGTTTTTTTGGGAACGTGACGTGCAGAAACTATCGTACAGCTGACTTACACCCTAATGACGGTGGCTATTTAGACTGTGACCCAGACAAATGTTGCACAGAGATTTTTAGGATCAAGCTTTACACGTGACAGGTAGCAAATGACTTGGTTGTATTCAGTGACGTACAGAAAGTGTCACCTGGACAGAAAATACGGATTGGAAAGAGTGTGCTGAACTGTGACACACAGAAAGGTTACACGCAGCTGTGTGAAATGGATTTGTATCACTCAGCTAAAACAACAAAAAAACTAATTTTTTTTCTATATTTTGTTTTAATATTTTTTTTTTAGTTTTGTTTTTTTGGGAACGTGACGTGCAGAAACTATCGTAAAGCTGACTGACACCCTAATGACGGTGGCTATTTAGACTGCGACCCAGACAAATGTCGCACAGAGATTTTTAGGATCAAGCTATATATACGTGACAGGTAGCAAATGACTTGGTTGTATTCGGTGACGTACAGAAAGTGTCACCTGGACAGAATATACGGTTTGGAGTGAGTGTGCTGAACTGTGACACACAGAAAGGTTACACACAGCTGTGTGAAATGGATTTGTATCACTCAGCTAAAACAACAAAAAAAATAATTTTTTTTCTATATTTTGTTTTGGATTTTTGTTTTTTTGGGAACGTGACGTGCAGAAACTATCGTACAGCTGACTGACACCCTAATGACGGTGGCTATTTAGACTGCGACCCAGACAAATGTCGCACAGAGATTTTTAGGATCAAGCTATATATACGTGACAGGTAGCAAATGACTTGGTTGTATTCGGTGACGTACAGAAAGTGTCACCTGGACAGAATATACAGTTTGGAGTGAGTGTGCTGAACTGTGACACACAGAAAGGTTACACGCAGCTGTGTGAAATGGATTTGTATCACTCAGCTAAAACAACAGAAAGTGTCACCTGGACAGAAAATAGGGAGTGTACTGAACTGTGACACACAGAATGGTTCCACACTGCTGTGTGCAATGGATTTGTATCACTGAGATATAACCTAAAAAAATAAAAGGGGGTTATACATGGCGATAGCTGCACTACTAGTGCCAGCCAGCCAAGTGACAAATAAAAAAAAAAAAAAATGTCTTCTAGCCCTTAGAAGGGCTGTTGGGTTCTTTGTTGGTGATCCCTGCCTAACAGAGAACTAAATGCAGGCCCTAACACTGTCCCTGAACGGCAGCAGCTCTATCCCTAACGACATCCAGACGGCATCTGAGCCGAGCACTGCGGCCAGTCGGTAGTATATTCCAGGGTCACCTGATCAGGCCAGCCAACCCCTGCTATCGACATGTAAGGGCCCCACGTGATGCTGGGTGTACCGCAGAGTCTCCTGGCTTGTGATTGGCTGTGTTTTTAGGCGCCTAAAAAGCACGATGCGGAAGTTGCCATTTCCTCGAGCATGGCGAGATACTCGTCCGAGCAGCGAGCACTTACGAGTACCCTAATACTCGAACGAGCACCAAGCTCGGACGGGCATGCTCGCTCATCTCTAAAGATTATGCATATGGGAAGGAATAATGCAAGTCACCAGTACATACTAAATGGTAAAGCATTGGGTAACTCTGACATGGAAAAGGACCTAGGAATTTTAGTGAACAGCAAACTAAGCTGTAGAAGCCAGTGCCAGACAGCTGCTGCCAAGGCCAATAAGATAATGGGTTGCATCAAAAGGGGCATAGATGCCCGTGATGAGAACATAGTCCTGCAACTTTACAAATCACTAGTCAGACCACAAATGGAGTACTGTGTACAGTTCTGGGCTCCTGTGAACAAGGCAAACATAGCAGAGCTGGAGAGGGTTCAGAGGAGGGCAACTAAAGTAATAACTGGAATGGGTGGACTACAGTACCCAGAAAGATTATCAAAATTAGGGTTATTCACTTTAGAAAAAAGACGACTGAGGGGAGATCTAATAACTATGTATAAATATATCAGGGGTCAGTACAGAGATCTCTCCCATCATCTATTTATCCCGAGGACTGTGACTGTGACGAGGGGACATCCTCTGCGTCTGGAGGAAAGAAGGTTTGTACATAAACATAGAAGAGGATTCTTTACGGTAAGAGCAGTGAGACTGTGGAACTCTCTGCCTGAGGAGGTGGTGATGGTAAGTTCACTAAAAGAGTTCAAGAAGGGCTTGGATGTATTTCTGGAGGGTAATAATATTACAGGTTATAGTTACTAGAGAGGGGTCGTTGATCCAGGGAGTTATTCTGATTGCCTGATTGGAGTCGGGAAGGAATTTTTTCCCCTAAAGTGAGGAAAATTGGCTTCTACCTCACAGGGTTTTTTTTGCCTTCCTCTGGATCAACTTGTAGGAAAACAGGCTGAACTGGATGGACAGATGTCTTTTTTCGGCCTTACAAACTATGTTACTATGTTACTAGGTAAACCAGCTGTCTTTAACAGGTTCTCCTATCACTGTCGATGATGAATTTGAAGTCAAGGAAATCCTGGACAGGAGGATCATCAGGGGTAAGACGTTTTATTTGGTGGATTGGAAGGACTACGGGCCTGAAGAGAGGTCTTGGGAATCTGCAGAGAATATTCATGCCCCTCTCTTACTGAAGAAATTTCTCTCCATGTCGGCTATGTGGAGGAGGAGGGGGCGTAAGAGTATTGGGTCCGTGACATCACCGCAGTGTGGCAGACCGCAGTCTGCACACTGCCACGCCATGGGTCCCAGCTCTTGCCTACTTCGCAGAAGAATCAGGCACCCGCCAGCATACCACCGCATCCACCCTCACTGCCAGGTCTCCCCTTGTGCGCTATAGCACACACGCATGCACCTGTCCCTTTGTTATAGCAGAGGAGAGCATGCCTCCTGATTACGGTCTACACCCGGAGGCGGGGTTTCTGGTATTTAGGTCAGCTTCACTGACCATGAAGTGCCCAAGCATGTTTGTCATACCTGTTGCTGAAGCTTCCTGCTGCTCTGACCCGCTGAGTACTGGACTTTGCCAATTAACCCTGATCTTTCCAGCCTGTCTGCTACTTGGATTACCTGGACTATTGACCCCTGCATTGCCGGACTACAATTCTGCTTTTCGTCATCTGTAAGTTCGTCTGGACTTCTGACCTTGCACTGCCTGACTACAAGTCTGAACCTCTATACCTTATTACTCTGAACTTTGTTTTGCCTTTGTTGCAAGTGACTTTTGTTTACCTTCTGCCAGTAAAGATCATATGTTCCGTTACTCTGCCTCTGTTGGACTCTGTACACACTCCTGCAGTTAGCTGCCTTCTGGGTGATTGGTTGAAACACCAGTGTCCTGACTCTGGGGGTCAGCAGTCAGCAATATTGGGCTAATTCCTAGTCCACTATCAGCTGACCCAGAGGATCCACGTCCTCTGGTCGTGACAGTAATATTTACATGTTCTGATTCTTCAAGCTCACAGAAAATATCTGAGAATAGCTATTCCAATCCATGGTCAAGTTCTTCAGCTACAATTTACATGCCTGCCTTTTGGGATAACCTCTGCACCCAGAGTCTTCACGAAGATAGCAGTGATTCTCTCAGCAGCTCTCAGACTTTAAGGAGTGTTTGTCATACCGTACCTGGACGACTGGTTAATAAGAGAAGACATGGATTCAGGGGCGTTGCTAGGCTAAAACATTCGGGGCCTGAGCCCCTGATGTTTCCTCCCAGGCCCCGAATGTTCTGCCTGCCTGTTAGATACAATTGTATTGCTGTCCTCAGGATGGCAATACAATCGAATCTAAAGCGCTGCAAAAGGTGAAGGACCTGTGGTGACGTCACAGGTCATGTGATCACTGCAGTAGCTAAGAAGGACCTGTGATGATGTCACTGGTCACATGTCATCATGTGACCAGTGCAGGAGAGGCTCCACAGTGAAGAGATCTCTAGGGGAAGAAGCTTTTCCGAGGTCTGCTATAAGGAGAGGTAAGTGAAGGGAGAGGCAGAGTAATGCTGGGAGTTGTAGTTATTTAACTGGGACTGTATGTTAGGGCTTAAGAGAGGGATGTTATTTACATGGGACTGAATGTTCAGTGGTTGATGCTATTAATATGGGACTGTGTTGGAGGGGGCTGTGGGAGGGAGTGATGTTATTTACATGGGACTGTATTTTGGAGGGTCTGAAGGGAGGAGGTGATGTAATTTACATGGGACTGTATGTTGGAGGTGGCTTTGTGAGGGAGTGATGTTTTTTACATGGGGCTGTATGTTGATGGTGGCTGTGGGAGGGAGTAATGATATTTACATGGGACTGAATGTGGGAGGGGGTGATGTTATTTTCATGGGACTGTATGTTGAAGGTGGCTGTGGAGGGAGTGATGTTATTTATATGGGACTGTATATTGGAAGGGCTGAATGGAGGGATGTGATGTTATTTACATGGGATTGTATGTTGGAGGGGCTGAAGGGAGGGGGTGATGTTATTTACATGGGACTGAATGTTGGAGGTGGCTTTGTGAGGGAGTGATGTTATTTACATGGGACTGTATGTTGATGGCCGCTGTAGGAGGGAGTGATATTTACATAGGACTGAACGTTGGAGGGGAATGTAAGAGGGGGGTGATGTTATTTACATGGGACTGTATGTTTGAGGGGCTGAAGGGTGGGGAGTGATGTTATTTACATGGGACTCTACAGCGGAGGGAGGAAAAATAATTTTATTCACATGGGACTGTATGGTGGAGGGACTGAGGAATCATCATTGCTGAGGGCACTAAAGGGAGGAATATAACTACAGGGGGCATTATAACAGTAGGGGGCAGTATAAATACTGGGGGCACTTCAGGGCGAGCATTATAACAGAAGGGGGCGATATAAATACTGGGGGCACTGTAGGGGTATTATAAATCCAGGGGACATTATAGATGTTTTTATTACTACTGGGGGCTCTATAGGAGGGACTTATAGATCCTCCTTATTTCTACTAAGAGCACTATGGGGGGGGTCTTATTACTACTGAGGGGTCTGTACAGAGCTTTATTACTACTGGGGGACAATAGGAGTGGCCTTATTTCTTACAGGCGCTTTGTAGGGGCATTATTAATACTGGAGGGCTCTTCTACTAATGGGGGCACTCTTGTGGAGCATTATCACTGTTGGGGGCAGTATTACTAATGAGGGCATTCTAGAAGGGATTTACTATTGGTGGGACTATGAGGAGCACTATTTCTATGGGGGACACTATTATTTCTTTAGGATAGTATTTGGGGGTATTGGGGGGCACAGCGAGCAGCAGGATAACACTGTGGGGACTCTAGGTTGGGGGATGATGATAGAAAAGTGAGGAACCTAAGATGTCTGTGTGTCACACTCTGCAGAGACGAGGCGGCTGAGAGAAGTTGTCTGGACCGAATGGAGAAGATGATGACAGAGAAGATCTACAGTACATCAGAGGAGACATCACCTGGAGGCCCTGGATGTGACAGGTATGTGCTGCTGCGGAAGGGGGGGCAGATGGTCGACTTAGAGAATTGGGCCATATGCATTGGGGCTTGGGCCCTGGATCTTTTGAAACCCTAGCAACGCCCCAGCATGGATTCATCATAAAAGAAGAAAAGTCCAATCTGATTTCATCCAGACAGAAAAAATGATTTGGGGTTTGTGATAAATACACACAATATGATGTTGCATTTAACTCCGGAGAGAATTCAGAAAACTATGCAGGGTGTCAGGAAGCTAATATCACGACGCAAATGTACAATTCGTTTCACTATGAGGATTCTGGACATAAAGGAACTCAGAGCCATCAAGCTAGCCTTATCTCATTTTCTTCCGGAACTTCATCTTTAGGATGTTCAAGTCCAGTGAGACAACAGCTCTGCAGTTTACTACCTGAACAAACAGGGAGGAATTAAAAATGGTCTCCTGGCAAAGGAGTGCAGACAAATAATGAAATGGGCAGAAACTTACTTAAACTCAATCTCAGCAGTTCATATAAGCTCAATGTGAAAGCGGATCATTTGAGCAGGAGGCGGTTACTTCCAGGGGAGTGGTCTCTCAATCAAGAGACATTTCTTTAGATTTTTCGAAAAACGAGAACACCGACCCTAGATGTCATTGCAACAAAACAGAACACCAAAATCAAAAGATTCTGTTCTCTCAACATGATGGATCTTCCACTGGCTCTAGAGGGTCTTTCCTTTCCCTGGACAGGGATATTAATTTATGTCTTTCCACCTTTTCTGCTGATTGCTCAAGTTCTGAGGAAAATCAGAGACGACAAAGCGGAAGCCATGGCGATACTACTATAATGGCCCCGCAGGGCTTGGTTTCCTCTCACATTAACTCTTTCGAGAGGCAGATTCTGGAAGCTTCCACCTTAATCCAAACCTGGGGAGGTTGCACCTCACTGCTTGGAGGTTGAGCGGGAAACCTAAAACAAAAAGGTTTATCAGACGAAGTAATAACTACCCTTTTAGCCTCCAGAAAACTGTCTACTACTAAAATCTATACTTGTGTTTGGTACATTTTTTCCTCATGGTGTTTGAAAGAAGAAAGATGTCCATATCTATTGTCCTCAATTCTTCAGTTCTTGCAGGAGGGCCTGCAGAAAGGACTTAAACCTAACACACTTAAGGTGCATTTTACGGCTATCAATGCCAAGCTGGTTGGACGGTTTACTTGAGAACCATTAATTTCTATATTCTTCAGGGCTCTTTCTAAATTAAAACCTACGTCTCATACTCCCGTGTCATCCTGGAACCTCTCCATAGTTCTAAAACATCTATGTTTGCCTCCTTTTGAACCTATGGAAAGTTCTCAAATCAAACATCTATCATATAAGACTCTAATCCTAGTAGCTATTACTTTGGCCAGAAGGATTAGTGAGTTAAAAAGCACTGTCTTGCAAAGAGCCTTATCTACCTGTACTTCCAGAAGCCATAGTATTAAGGACCATGCCAGGGTTCTTACCGAAGGTTTCCTCTATCATCAGTATGAATCAGGAAATTGTGCTTCCAGCGACGTCAGTATCTGATGACCAGGATTCAAATGACAATATCCTCCTATTAGATGTAAAAAGATCTGTGGTCTCCTATATACATCAGACTCAAAATTTTTGTCAATCGGAGGCACTTTTTCTTCAATTTCAAGGCCTGATAGGGGTAAGAAGGCAAACAAGTCTACACTATCCCGTTGGATCTAATCCTTAATACAACCGTGCTACTCGGCAGAGGGTCTAGTCGCCCCTAAATATTAAAGCGTGTTCTACCAATTCCACAGCTGCTTCACAGGCAGAAAAAGGACATGTACCCTTGGATCAAATCTGCTATACAGCCACATGGGCATCACCATCTACCTTTATAAAGCACTATCGTTTGGATGTCCTAGCCTCTGAAGGTTCAGCCTTTGGCAAGAGTGCTTTAAAAAGCTGTTTCAGAAACCCACCCTTAGTACTGCTTCGAAATTCCCTATATGTGTGCTGCCATAGGACTCAGAAAATTTATTACCTGAAATTTTCATTTCCTGGAGTCCGTAGGCAGAACAATAATCCCACACTTATGAATTTAATTGCTACATATAATACGAGGGGTGTTTCCCTTGGAGGTAATTTATACTGGAGTTAATTGTTTAACTGTTTAAACTGCTAATTAAACTGTGTCTCTTCTATCCAGCAGTTAATGAGTCATTAACCCCTATGTGTGTGCTGCCTACGGACTCCTACCTACGAAATGAAAATTTCAGGTAATAAACTTTCATCTTTTTTATTTTCACACTTTTTTTTTTATCAAGTCAGCATACAGCTGACACTTGCTGCTGATGGCGGCAGCTCAGGAACAGAACCGCCGCCATCACATACAGCAGGAGCACCGCATCAGGGACAGGGAGCACGTCCGACACAAAAGAGGCACGGCTAGCACAGAAGGGGCACATCTGGCACATCAGGGGCACAGCAGGACACATTAAGGGGCACAGACGGGGTACGAATCAGCTGATGTCTGATTTCAGGCTCTGATCTGCAGAGTGCAGATCAGAACCTGAAACCAGCATTTTTACACTGCAGCGATCCTAATGGTTAGTCTGCACAGACTAACCAATCGGATTGATTGCCGGCAAGGGTCCACTCGCCCAAAACATAACTCCACTCCCTCACAGTAGCAATGCCCAGATATGCCGTTATGAGCACCCTCACACTAATATGCAAAGTTGTGCCCCCTGCACAGTAGTATGCCCAGTTGTGCCCGCCATTAATATGCCCAGTTGTGCCCCCTCATAGTAATATGTCCAGCTGTGCCCCCTCACAGTAATATGCCCAGCTGTGCCCCCTCACAGTAATATGCCCAGTTGTGTCCTCTCACAGTAATATGGCCAGTTGTGCCCCCACAGTAATATGCCCAGTTGTGCTCTCTCACAGTAATATGCCCAGATATGTGCCCCTCTTCACAGGCAGTAAAAAATTAAAAAATAAACTCCACATACCTCGCTCCCCAGCAGCAGGATACACAATGCTGCTGGCTGGCCATGCCCCCTGAACAGACCAGCAGTGTGGAGCGCCAGCAGAGGGGAGGAATGATGGAGCAGACGGCTGGCTCTCTGCTTCATCATTACAGGCAACTGTTTCTGCATTCTCTGGAAGCAGGGACAGCTACCAGAAAACGGGACATATCTTCCCCATACCAGGATCGTAGGACAGCCACTGAAATCCGAGACTATCCCGCTGGATACGGGACAGTTGGGAGGTATGTCCTTCAGTCTTGACATACACACAGCTTAACACCAGGTTTCCATAACAACTTTTTCTGTTATAGGTCACTGTTAAGGGGATGGAGTACTTTGAAGGTCACAGTTAAGGGGAAAGGGTTCTGTGGAGGTCACTATTAAGGGGGTGGGGCGCTGTAAAGGGCACTGTTAAGGGGGTGGAGTGCTGTAATGGTCACTGTTAAGTGGGCTTTGGAGGTCAGTGTTAAGGTGGGGGGTGCTGTGAAGGTCACAGTTAAGGGAGTGGGGTGCTGTGGAGGTCACTGTTGAGGAACCAGGGCTCTGTGAAGGTCACAGTTAAGGGAGTGGGGTGCTGTGGAGGTCACTGTTAAGGGGACAGGGTGCTGTGGAGATCACTAAGGGGGAGGTCACAATTTAGGCGGTGGGATGCTGTGGAGGTCACTGTTAAGGGGGCAGAATGATGTGGTGGTCACTGTTAAGGGGTGTTGTGCTGTGAAGGTCACAGTTAAAGGACAGGAATGTGGAGGTCACTTTTAAGGGGGCGGGGCGCTGTAAAGGTCACTGTTAAGGGGGTGGGGTGCTGTGGAAGTCACTGTTAAGGGGGAAGAGTGCTGTGATGGTCACTGTTAAGTGGGTGAGGTGCTTTGGAGGTCACTGTTAAGGTGGAGGGGCGCTGTGAAGGTCACAGTTAAGGGAGTGGGGTGCTGTGGAGGTCACTGTTGAGGAAGCAGGGCTCTGTGAAGGTCACAGTTAAGGGAGTGGGGTGCTGTGGAGGTCAATGTTAAGGGTGCTGTGGAGGTCAATGTTAAGGGTGCAGGGTGCTGTGGAGGGTACACAGATTGGCCTCCTGGGCATCTTTAGAACAAATCCAATAAACAGACCAACATTTCATACTCAGACAGTGCTGGATACTTTTTCTATTATAGAATAGTTATGCAGCCCCCAAGGCACAAATTAATGTAGCAGAATTTGTGTCAGAAATAATGCAGCTAAATAAAGGTACAAGGCCTATTATCAACTCTTTTGTTGAACATTGCTATTGAACTGCTGAGACCAGGTATCTGTTGGAGACAACACTAATATTTGGTGTTAGAACAGGAAAGCAAGAGGGTTATTTACAGATGACTTATTTTCTTTGTAGGATCCCCTGAACTACATCAACTAGTCACTTTACAAATCTTATATGATTTGGGGGAATTTTCTGGTTCTAAAATGTTTCCCCTGGATTCTATTCCAGCAAAATCTGCCCCTGTAAAACCATACAGCACTCCATCCCTTCCAAGCTCTGCCATGCTGCCATGTGCCCATACAGCTGTTTATGACCACATATGTGGTGTTTCTGTGAACTTCAGAATCGGGATAATAAATATTACGGGGGTTTTTTTGGCTGTTAACCCTTACTCAGTTACTGATTGCATAGAACACCGCCTCCTTTTCAAACAGATGATCAGTGACGGTATCGGGTAACGGACCCTCACCAATCGGATATTGATGACCTATTCTGAGGATAGGTCATCAATATATATTTGCCTGCAGAGCTCCTTTAATTCTAGAGGAACACAAAGGGTTACCAAAGTTTGTGAAATCAGTTTTGAATAACTGGAGAGGTATAATTTCCAAATTGCTTCTAAAATTCTAAGCCTTCAAACAGCCTAAAAATGACATTCATTACAATACTTAAAAATGTATTAACCATAAAAAACATGAAATTATTATACTATGCAGAAGTGTTACCATTAGACTCCTATTTTACAAAAACAGATTGTTGCAAAGTTCATTTAGCCCTTTTGAACCATTTTGCATCCGAACCGCTTCCCTATGCAACAATCCCCAGAGCAGTCCCTTGCCAGCAATTGATCAGAGCACAGTTGTTCTGTTTCTTCCGGTTTCAGGCTTTGTGTCCATGATGCCCCCTTGCCCCGTCAGTTTACCATGCTGCCTCCCGCCAGTGCCATTAATGCACTAAGATGGCACCGGCAGAGGCCTCCACGCTTGCCATGTACTAAAGTCTGACAGGCCCTGCAAGAGGCATGGTCCTAATCAGGCTTAGGGCTCTTGAGTAAGTGAACCCCTCATTCTTCACAGTACCCCTGATGGTCAGGATAGACTTTCTCGAGGCGACTACCAGGTTGCTATCTCTTATTTATTTTATGCACTTATATTGCTCTACGATATTCTGCAGCATTTTACAAACATTAGCATCAAGCTGTCCACAATGAGGCTCACAATCAAAGTTCTCAATCAGTATGTTGTGAAAATGCACCCCACAATTTGTTATGGTATACAGTACAGTCACCACTGCTGGATTGCAAAATGGTTGTAACCATGGAAACAAGCAGTGTATAATGTGATGGAAAAATGAATCCAGCCAGCAAAGGAAGTAATATGGATAATAACAAGCACAACCAGAACTGATGGATTGCAAGGTAATTGCAAAAGAAACCTTAACATTTATTACCATGATTCTGCCGTTTACAGCAACACCTCATATGTGGTCGTAAATCTCTTCATGGACACACGGCAGTGCTCAGAAAGAAAGGAACACAATATTGTTTTTGGAAAGTAGATTTTTCTGGAATGGCTTTCGGGGGCCGTGTCTCATTTCAAGAGACCCTGAGGTGCCCCTAGAAAAGAAAACCCCAAAAAGTGACCCAGTTCCTATACAGTGCAAATACGGCCACCGCTGCTGGCTTGCAAGGTGGTTGTAACCATGGAAACAAGCAGTGTATAATGTGATTGAAAAATGAATCCAGCCAGCAAAGGAAGTAATATGGATAATACCAAGCCTGACCACCACTGAGGGACTGCAAGGTGTTTGTTACCATGAAAATGAGCAGTGTATAATTTGATGGAAAAATGAATCCAGCCAGCAACTAAGGCAATATGGACAATCACAATACATTAGTAAGTGTCTTGTATTAATTTCCTCCACATAATAAATGCTGTTTGTTGAAGTGTGACAACCCTTTTAAAAGCAGAGAAAATTGAAAACTGCTAATTTATCCAAAATGTATGTAAATTTGGAATTTTCTTATGCATACATTTACCAATAACATGAAGTACGATGTATCATGAGAAAGCATTCTCAGAATGGCTTGGATAAGTAAAATCATTCTAAATTTATTATCAGATAAAGTGACATGTCAGAATTGAAAAATGGGACTTCAACATTTGGTCCAAACTGGCTTTTGGTGGTGATCAAAAAGTCATACATCCCAAAATGGTATCAATAAGAACTACAGATTGTCCCGCAAAAATAAGACCTCCACAGCTCCATTGATAAATAGGAAAAAGTTATGGGTCAAAACATGGCAATGGAAAGACATTTTCCAACGTTTAAAATTTTTTGCAGTAGTAAAACACAAGAAAAACTATATTAATGTGGTATCATTGTAATCGTATTGACCCAGAGAATGAAGGGCACGGGTCAGGTCTACCCAACAATGAACGCCAGAAAAACAAAACCCATAAAACTGACAGAATTGCGAGGACTTCCGGTTCCGGCGCCGGCATGAGCGGGAGCAGGTGAAGAGCGCTCCAACCACCCTCGCCTAAAATCTGACTCCATCCCCCAACACAGTGCCTTATAGCACGACCAAACTTGCTACCCTGCATCTACGGTGTTTATGGATCGTTTTCTGACTAATATGGGGAGCAAAGCCAAGTCCAAGCTGCAACAGAAAGCTGCAAGTTCTTCACAGGGTGGAGTGCGCTAATTTGGAAGAGAAGCAAGATCCAGCAACGGTTGTGGAGCAACCTGATATTGAATATGATGATGATACTCATACAATTGACTACAAACTACTGGCAATCGAGATTGCAAATCGTATTTTACCAGACTTACAGGAATCCTTATCAACCACAGTTACGGCCTAATTCAATGTGCTACAAGCAGAGGTAACTAAACACACAGAGCGGCTAGACTATATGGAAAATAGGATGACCGCACTAGAGATGGAAGTGGCCATTTCTCATTGTTGAAATACAACAAGCGAACAAGAGACTCTGGGACAATTGATGACTTGGAGAATCGCTCCAGAAGGAGTAACCTCCGCATAGTTGGCCTACCGGAAGACATACCAGCAAGACAGCTCCACAATATCTGTGAACTGGAGCTACCAGAGGCACTTGGCAGGGGCTCACCATGTAAAGTAGAAAGGGCCCACAGAATCGGACCTCTGAACAACAATATGTTGCGGGAAAATCTTCCCGCCAGAGCCCGCAAACCAGCGCAACAGCAGAGGCAAGTCATTGTCAAGTATCTAAATTACGCCGATAAAGCCGAGATTCTACATTTATTTAAAAGACAGACCAATGGAGTCGAGGTCCGAGGACACCGAATCTTATTATTTAGTGACTACTCAGCTGAAGTAACCAGAAGGCGTAAGGCCTTTGCTCCTATCTGCAACGAGCTATATAAAAAGCAAAAAGAATTCGCCCTGGTCTACCCAGTGATTCTAAAGATATTTCATCTAGACGGGAAATTTGATTCCTACTACTCACCTTCTGAAGCATCACAGCACCTGTCTACACTCCTGGGAGGCGATAACTCCTCGTCAATGGAGCAAGAGGGAAGGAGCCCAGAATGGTCTTCACAGCCAAGAGACATAGTGAATGGTATGGCAGAGGAAAAAGACCAACAGCTGGAGAAGTTAGGAGACCAATGGAGGTCTGAGGTGACTTTTTCATGTATCACTTTGTAATTTTTCCATACAGACGTTCGGCCATTATGGCACAGCAAACCCTGCTAGTATTAAATATATATATATATATATATATATATATATATATATATATATATGTTAATAGCCTATGCTGGACTCTACACCGCCACCAGTCTTCTTGAACTAGAGTGACACAACACTATTAAGATCCAAGGGCGAGGGATAGAGCAAGTTTTGAATGGTTTTATTGTTGAATGTTCTTTCTTTACACCCTCATGTCGGAAAAAAGTGAAGTGCGAGGGCGCATAACCCAGGGGAAATCGAAAGATTCTGTCCCTAAAGGGTACCCACTCTTTGTTATATTATTAATGTCTACTCGGTTCTACCAGTTTTGTGTTAAGGGGAACTTGTTCAATTCCGCAGAGACCACCTATTTACGATGGGAGACCGTCAGACACGTTATTTATGGGCAAGATGATGATTAAAGTGGTGACCTGGAATGTTAAGGGCCTTAGATCGCCGCAAAAGCGTATGATGGTCTTGCGACACCTTGCTAGATTAAAAACAGACATTGCGCTTTTACAAGAAACGCATCTGACAGCAGAAGACTTCCATCGCATGCGTAAACTATGGGTGGGTGAGATACTGGGGGCGCCATCAGTAAACTGCAAAGCAGGAGTACTCATATTGTTGCACAAATGCCTTCCCTATAAGTTAATAGCCCATAAGGCTCATGATAACGGCAGATTACAGAACGCACATTTATCTTCCCCCAATGGTAACCTGAGCATATACAACATATATGGCCCCAATGACTCACACAGGCCATTCTTTCAAGAAGTAATGGGATGGCTGAGCTCAGACAGGGTAGGGGAACAGATTATTGCAGGAGATCTAAACACTGTCCTAAACTGGGAAGAGGATAGGAATTCAGAGCGAGTGGTCCCACCCGTAAACAAAAGGATAGAAAACTATCTCGGGGAACTTATGAGAACAGCGAATCTAGTAGATCTCTGGAGGACCCTCAACCCTGAAGGCTGGGAATACATCCACTTTTCTAATGCACATAAATCCTCGTCCCAAATAGATTACTCATTAATCCACTCTTCACTGTTTGCTAGATGTCTTAAAACTCAAATTGAAGATTTGGTCATATCAGATCATGCCCCAGTATCACTAGTGTTGAAAGATCTTATACCTAGAGGATCTGATTTTATTTGGAGATTTCCCTCTGATATGTACAAAGAGGAATCGTTCCGGGAGAAACTGGAGGGATGGTGGAGGGAATACATATTTGACAACGAAGTTCCTGACAACCCACAACTAACATGGGATGCGGGAAAAGCAGTTGTCAGGGGGAGATTGATTGCACACATGTCACGGATTAAAAAACAACTACATGACCAGATAACACAGCTTAGTGACTCCTTAAGACAAGCCTACTCCTCCTTCAAAAAGTTCCCATCCGCAGTAAAAGAAGATCACTGGAAGAAAGCAAAACTAGAATACGAGGTACTATATGCTTATGGGAATAAGGCAGGCAAATTGCTAGCCAATTTGGCCAAAGAATATAAACCTAGCACACCTATACTGGGATTAAAAGACAGTGCAGGCAAAACCCAGCATGATCCCAAATCAATAAATTACATTTTCAGATCATTTTATCAAGAACTATACAGTGAAAAGAAAATAGATCCAGATAAGGCAAGGGAATGGCTCAGCAAAATACAACTACCCCAGATATCCCCAGAAGATCTAGCCATAACTAACTCCCCAATCACGCAACAAGAAGTCACACATACCATATCTAACCTTTCATTGGGTAAAGCACCAGGCCCAGACGGGTATTCAGGGGAATTTTATAAAATACTAAAAGACCAGATTTCTCCATTATTAACAACCTTATATAATAAACAAGGTGCAGACATTCCACTTGTAAACAACACGGCATACATAAAACTTCTACCGAAACCAGGTAAAGACCCACTAATGGCCTCCTCATATAGGCCTATATCTCTCATAAATGTCGATATAAAGATTCTATCCAAAATCATGGCTGATAGGTTGTCAACCTTAATGCCCAAGATTGTTTTAAATGATGGAGTAGGGTTCATAAAAGGCCGGGCAGCTGTTGCCAATACACGTAAAGTGCTGGTGGTGTTAGATGAGGTGAAGACTAGGCCATCTTCGCATGGATCCCCAGCCATTCTCACAACTGACGGTGAAAAAGCATTTGATAATGTCAACTGGGAATGGCTGGGGTTAGTACTAGATAAGGTAGGGATTCAGGGACAGTTCCGTAACTATCTCCAAATATTATACACCAATCCAATAGCGAAAATTAGCCCACCAGGTTTTCTTTCTCCCCACTTCAAATTACAACAAGGAACAAGGCAGGGATGCCCTTTATCACCACTACTATTGAACCTGGCCATAGAACCCCTATCACGATTCATTAAACACACCCAAGATATAGAAGGAATAAAAATAAGTACAACAGAGCTGAAACATGCCTTTTTTGAAGATGACCTGATTGTTTTTCTGGAACACCCCCGCAGGGATCTGGAAGTTGTTCTTGATCATTTGAAGACATTTGGCCTCTTCTCAGGTTTTAAAATAAATGTGTCAAAAAGTGAACTACTCATACTTAAAAAAAGAGAGGCAAGGGAGAAAGATGAAAAATATTTACGAGAATTGGTAACAATAGCCCCTAAAAACATAAAATACCTAGGAATTTATATAGGGCAATCCCCAGAATCCTTGTATAACCTTAACTACCCTCCCCTGTTTAAAAAACTTGTTAGATTTGGACAAAACGTCCCTATTTCATTGGTGGGAAGGTGCCATCTAGTCAAAATGTCTAGTTTTGCGCGACTCCTATACCCTATGCAAATAATCCCACTCCTGAACAAACACGCAGAACAAAACGAGCGAGGATCTCCTTGCGCAAACTCCAGCTGAAAAGGGAGGAGGGAGGTCTATACTTCCCAGACATCAGAAGATATAATCTAGCGAGTAATCTAAGACATAGCCTTGATTGGATATCACAAACTAATCATTTTTCCAACTATGTGATAGAAAAAAAACTAGCACGACCAAGGGGTCGTTAAGAGCTTTACTACATACTAACTATTCATGTATACCCACAAATGTTAAGCAAAGTCTTCTCATTAAAGACACCATAGCCACATGGAAAGCTGCTAGGAAAAAGTACAACCTTCCTTTCCTACTTTCCAAACACATGTCACTGTGGGGTCATCCTAAATTCCAGGAGGGCTTAAATCATTTTCCACATGGAAGGAGAAGGGCATTCATAAAACACAGGATTTATGGCATGCTACAGAAAAAAAGGTATTTTTCTTTCTCAGATACATATGGTTTATCACCCTCACATTTTCTGGCATACCACCAGATAATGGGATTTCTGAAACCAAGACTTCTGGATCTTTCCAAGGAATATGGGCCCAACCAATAATTGGAGGCTCATCTTCCCCACTATCTTTGTCTGACTTAGCATATAACTTGAGAAAAATAAGCCCGAGCTGTCCCACAAGTTCCCTATTCAAATCTTGGAACAAACATATCCAAGATTCTGAATTACCAGATAAAATACTACAGAGGTGGGGAAGATTAGGAAAATAATGCCTAGTGAACTCTGGAAGGAAACTCAATTCAGAATTATTCACAAAGCAATATATGGTTTTTATTAACCTAAATGCTCAAAACGGGTAGAAAGAATGACCAACATCCCCAAGTGTCACCAATCAAATACAGACTTACTTCATGGCTTATGGTTATGTACACACTCTAAATCCTTCTGGGAGGAGATAAAAACTTTGATAACTAGCATCACCAAAATTTACATCACTTTATCACCAGAACTGGTGTTGTTCCACTGGCAATCTGACAATCACCCAAATCCCCATATAGTACATGTGATCCTTCTAGCAGCAAAGAGATGCCTGCTGAAAAGCTGGCTTCAGCCCACAACCCCAACAGCACATATGATTGTTCAACATTTGAAACATTGCTTAAGAATGGAGTTGTTAAGTGCAGAATGCTCCAAGGAAAACAAGATTGGGAAACTCATGAAAAAGTGGAGGACATTTATAGGGGTCAGCTTAGAAGATGAAGAATTAAAGCTGTTGATTAAACCATTCTGTGACACAAAGTGGTTCTTAACAGAATGCCTGCCTGAAGGGAACCTTAGGCCGCTTAGCAGTAGCGAAACAATGAAATAATGGCCACCACAAGACACTAAGACAATCACGTAGTAACATAAAGGGAGTCTCTCAGAGAGGATGAGTGGTCCCAAAGCGGAATTTGGGGTTATGTTCTGTTTTTTCTCTTTGGGGAGTTTGAAGTGGGATACTTCTTATCAAAATGACACAGGTGACATGTTAATGTAAACCATGTACAATCTTTAATAGATAAGTAATTGAATGTCATTGAACCTGAACTTCTGACGTATGTAACTCAATGTAACCAATTGAATTTGCATTTACCTGTGCTAAATAAAAATTATGTTTAAAAAAACAAACTGACAGAATTGCATTTTTTTCCAATTCCACCTCATTTGGAATTTTTTTCTGCAATATATTCTGCAATATATTTGCAATATATTTTGCAATATATTTTATGGTGGCATTAGAAAGTACAACTTGTCCCACAAAAAACAAGCCCTCATATGGCTATGTGAATGGAACAATAAAAAAGTTATGGAACCTGGGACCTGGGAAGGCAGGGAGTAAGAATGAAAATGCAAAAGTGGAAAATCGCCATGGGTTGAACTGCTGATCTTCCCAACATAAAACAACTTCATTTTCATGCAACTGAAGCTTAGTGCCAAGAGAGCTATACAGCTTCTTCTGCAGTCAGTGGTAACTCTAAACTTTTCTATGCACTAAGCTCCCCCTAGTGCTGCTTTTAGCCCGTTTTCCAAAACATATGACAAAAGCCACAGACACACGGTCAGATTTATGGAGCCTGTAGACAGTATAAATGTATTAAATTTATTACAATGTTTAAGTCTGGATGAAAAATGTGAAAACTGGTGTAAATGAAGATAAATTTGTCACGCCACGTGACGTAGGCCATGGAAAAGCTTTTCAAAAATCAGATTTTAAGGGTCACAAACACAGAGCTTGTGACTTTTTAAGGCCATTTTTCTGGCAAAAGGGAGAAGATAAATCTCTCCCAAAAGTGTACTATGCATTTAAGTGCTTTTTTTTCTCAAAGTGTATCAAAAATGTGATATGCATAGGGTTACCACTGTTGGGGCAAAATACCCTACTTCCATGATTGTCGGGGTCCCAATTAATGAGGATGAGCGCTCATAGAGAGCTGACACAGACACACTGCTGAATCAAATTCTCTTTCTCCTTTATTCTACATACATATACATCTGTGAGGGATGAGAATCCATTTTGTAAAACTATTTCCTCCATCTTGTGCATATGTGGAAAATTACTGAGCCAGCTGTGAGAATGTGGGGAGTTTTCTGTGTATAAGATAGTTACAAGGCCGATGTAAGCAGCTCACTCGCTTTCTCGCTCCCCCTCATTTTCTCATCCCCTCTTATCAGAGTTTGATGTCCAGGAGAGTTATGTCTTGGTTTCTCGGTTTCAGGATGTACTATTGAAGAATGTCAGCTCTGAGATAAGAAACTTTCTAATTAGTAGAATCTTGTTAGTATAGTGCGGAAGTATTACCTTTTATGAATAACCAATCAAATCATTAGTTTTGATTTCCACCCCCTTGGTGGTGGGCCAGATTTTTCTATGATTATCTGTAGTGTTATAAGATGTATACGTATGTAAAATAAAGCAGAATGAAGGAGAGAATCTGATTCAGACAATGTGCATGTGTCAATTCTCTGAGCGCTCATCTTCATTAAATTAGGACCCCGGCAATCATAGAGAAGGGGGTTTGCCCAAACAAAACTTGGCGACCAACGCGGGGCTCGACTAAAGGACACTTCATCGATCTCCGGATCTCTTGGATAATCTGGACCAGGACGGACAGATATAAAAGACAGCGCTGCAAGGTAAGAGACTTTATCTTACAATATATCTGTGCCTTCCTGACCGGTTGTCTGGCTCGAGGGATTGTTGAAGGAACGTACATATAAAGTCCTTTTACAGTTGAGTCCATATTGGTAAAAAACCTTGAAAGTTGAAAATGCCTATGATTGTTGGGTTTAGTTTCTGATCAGGAGTAACTTTGATTGGGATGTTTTTGGTCTGGTTTTAGGAGTCACGGTATACTACTTATTTGTTCTTTACTGGGTTTGGAAAATTGTAGAACATTATAGAAAGGGAAATCTCAGGAGCAAAGTACACTATGTGATTTAGTGGGGAAGCTTTGTTTGGACTGAGGATAATAAATCTCAGGATCAAAGTACGCTATGCGATTATAGCGGGGAAGCTTTGTTCGGACTGAGGATGATAAATCTCAGAAACATGCACACTCGATGAAGTGGGGAAGCTGTTTGAACTGAGGAGAAATAGACGTCTGAATTTTGTTACTTTCTACAGTTGTTCTGGTACAGTTGAAGAGCAATGGGGAATGATTTCAGTATACCCGAAGGTTATAAGACAGCAAAAACATTGGTGAAGGAAATAGGAGGTAAAGAGGATTTGAAGAATGTGGACAGAGTGCTCGAGAAGGCAGGGATGAAGTACGGGAATCTTAACTCTAGGAGTACTAGTACTGTGGCACCATGATTTATGGAGGAAGCTCCGAGGAAGCTAGTCTGGGAAAGATTCAGAAGGACTCATTGTGGTTGGATAAAGGATCATGGATGTGAAGAAGTGGTTGATACATGGATAAAGGTAGCTCATGAGATTGAAACTGAGGGGTGGAGAGGAGAAGTTGTGAAAGGCAGATTGTTGTATACTCAGAAACAGCAATATGAGAAGTCTGGAGAAACGCTACCTCCATACCCCCTGGCCAGTGCAGCCACCAGAGAGCCCAGGAGTGGACCAGAGGGATGGACGTGTAATGTCTGTGGACACCAGAACCCAGACTGGACTGACACTTGTAAGGTTTGTGGGGCACGTCGACCCCAGAAACCAGCAGGCATTTATCCTGTATTGACTAAGACTAGAATCCTACCTGCTCAGACACCCAAACCAGACACCATGGACCCGTCCGCCCCTATGGCTCACGAAGCCCCAGGACCGTTAGGACAGTGTGGTTATGTTGCTGTGACAGAATATCATCCTTAGAATCCTAAAGACCAATTAGGACTGCTGACTAGACTCCCAGACCCCCTGATGAAACTAATGCCCACTGCCAGGATGTTACAGCAGATTCAGGTGACATACAGAGCCACTTGGGCTGACCTGAAGGACTTAATGAAACTAGGGGAATCACAGTATCAGGTTGTGGACCCTTTCCTGACTGAATATAGGAGGAGGGCTTTTGAAAATTTGTCTCTAGAGGACTGGGAGAAGAATTTACCACCAAGAACAGAGTTTGTCCGTGTTTTCAAGGAATGGGCAAAGGGAAAAAAAGATGAGAGTTCCAGAAATCTAAAAGACGTAGTTCAGGGACCTCAAGAGACAGTAGAGACGTATGCAGCTAGACTGCGGACCATTTGGACTGACATGGGGTTGGGATCAGACTGGACAAATTGGTGAAAAATTGTTGACATCAGCATTTATGGAAGGCTTGAGACCTGCTCTATGAGCCAAGCTAAAAGTTTGTAAACCTGAGTGGCGAGTCACTCCACTGCCACAACTGATTGCTGCTGCAAAAGGTTTATAACTGGACATGAAAAAGAATTCAGGGGCTTCAGTCAAATATGTCAATCAGGGCCAAGGATAGCAACAAACATCCCATAGAGATCTCAGATGTTATAACTTTGGGAAACCTGGCCACATAAAACCAGATTACCGCGCTCTGTGCCGGCAACGGGAAACACCCGAAGTCACTGATAATGGAGATCAATAGAACTCCACTGCCATTTCCACCCCCTGCTAGGAAATAGGCAACCCCGTGCCGGTACTGCTCGCAAAAACGGAAGAAAAGGGCCCTCAACTTCATGTGCCCGTATCTATAGGCAACAGAAAGGCAGTACCATTCCTGGTTGACACGGGGCAGCCAAAACAGTAGTAGACCACAGTTTCTTGCGGCCACATCAGTTAACCCCTTGGCTTGTACCAGCTGTGGGATTGACAGGGGAAACAATTTTTGTCCGTGAATCTGAACCAGTAAAACTAAAGACAAAAGACAGTACGGTTGTTACCCAATTGTTAGTTAAAGAAAACCTGCCAGAACCTCTTTTAGAGACTGATGTTTTACAAGCACTGGGAGCCCACATACACTTTGATCACGATGGCACGACTCGTGTAGATTTTGGGGCCCCAGAAGAAGTATTGTGTCCCCTAGCGAAACTGGCCCCGCCTGAGACTGAACCGTCAGAATTAACCCTTGTAGACCAGGCTGTTCTTGAGGTGGTACCGGAGGATTTGTGCGCAACATCTAACACAGACATTGGAAGACTCCCTGTGTCTCCGGCTATGGTGCATCTTAAGCCAGGATTTCAGCCTCCTCAAGTGAAGCAGTGCCCCCTCAGTCATGCCCAGGAGATAGCAGTGGCCAGTCACATTGATGCTTTTCTCCAAGGTGGTGTCAGACAGTTTAGTGGGGTTCATTCTGGTGACAGAAACCCTTTAACTTTCCTCCATCAGAACGGGTGTAAAAGCCTCAAAGCGGAAGCTGCAGTTTGTAAAAACGAGGTTGTATTTCTAGGGCGCTCTCTCCCACAGAGCTCGTCACTTAACCCCAGAGAGGTAGGAGGCAGTGGACAAGAGACACGTGCCCAAAGGAGCACAGGGCCTGAGGGTATTTTTGGGGCTGGTGTCATACTGTCGCCCCTGGATCAGGCATGCCTCCATGTTAATGCAGCCTCTGTATGATTGTCTGTCATCTGACCCATTTCACCTGACTGAAGAGGTAGTGAATAATTCTTATACGTTGAAGCTGTGCATAACCTCGGCCCTGGCCCTGGGGATTCCAAAATACGACCAGGAATTTCAGTTGTTTTACTCAGAAATGCAGGGTCACAGCATGGCTGTGCTGACTCAGAAACATGGTGACTGCCAGCGGCCAGTGGCGTACTTTTCTGCCAGATTAGATCCTGTCACCAGAGGCTCCCCCTCCTGTGTCAGGGCGGTAGCAGCAGTGCAGGCAATGATAGAAAAAGCCTCTGACATTGTGTTAGTCTACCTGGTGACTGTACAAACACCTCATGACATTCAGGGCATCCTAAGCATATTTCTATGGCCAGGCACCTTAGACTCCAGTGTGCACTTCTCATGCCGATAACATTTCTTTCAAAAGGTGTGCTACTCTGAATCCTGCTACTTTGTTACCAATCACAGATTCAGAAATGGGGGAAGGTGGCAGAGAAGGTACAGGCAGCCTCCTAAATGACATTATGGGACATGATACCCATGACTGTGTACAATTGATGCAACAAGAAACCTCAGGATTTAGTCATGTACATGAAAACCCCCTTGATAACCCAGATTTTTGAGTATTTTATAGATGGAAGCAGGTTGATGGGAGAGGACGGCCGGTTCCACACTGGATATGCAGTGGTCACACAGCATGAGGTAGGGACAGCTGAACCACTGCCACCTCACATGTCAGCACAAGAGATGGAGCTGAAGGCACTCACTGAGGCGTGTAAATTGGCCAAGGGGAAGAAGGTGGAAGAAGGTATGCTTTTGGTATTGCACATGACTATGGACTCTTGTGGCGGGCTAGAGACTTTCTAACATCAGCAGGCCAGCCAATTACAAATAAAGACTCTGTACTAGAACTTATGGACTCTCTGTTGTTACCAGAGGAGGTTGCTATTATTAAGGTAAAGGCTCATACAAGTAGTACCACGGTGGAAACAAAAAACAATGATGGAGCAGACAAGGCAGCCAAACAAGCTGCACTCCAGCTACTGAATGCTGACGCCACCCCGGTGAGAGCCTTGAGACCTGAGGACATTTCAGTAAGTACATTTCACAGAATGCTCCAACAAGCCCCTCCTGAGGAAAAAGAACAAGGGGTCAAACCTGATGAACATGGAATTTGGAGAAAAAAGGACAAAATTTGTCTACCACGCCCTCTATACCCAGCTATGGCTCAGGAGGCCCATGGGCCCACTCACCTATCAGAAGGTGCGATGGTAAGTGTGGTTAATGCAGGGTGGATTGTTCCAGGATTTTCTACAGTATTCACTCGGTTTGTACAAGGATGTATGGTCTGTGCACTGAACAATCCCGGTCAAGTGGTGAAGCAAGTACACCCTGAGGCCATTTTACCCGTTCCAGAGACTGCAGATAGACTATATACAACTGCTTAAGGTAGGAGTATATGAGCTTGTCCTTGTGTGTGTTGATCTCTTTTCAGGGTGGCCGGAAGCCTTCCCAGTAACAAAGGCAAATGCAAAGAACACAGCAGAGAAGCTGGTCAGTGAACCGGTGTGCAGGTATGGTGTCCCTGAAGTTACTGAATCATACAGGGGTTCCCCAGATTAGGACTGTATTTTCCACAACAGTTGTAAATGAATAATGATGAGCAAACTATGTGCGGCCCTCACAAAGAGGCTTGAAAACTCCCATAAACAAGTGTCTGCTTCCCTTCCAGATCCAGGAGAAGGAACACACAGTCTGAAACCAGGAGACTGGTGGTGATAAAAAGACTTGGGAGGAAAGGCCTGGATCTCAGATTTGATGGTCCTTTCCAAGTCCTGTTGACTACTCATACAGCAGTAAAGGCTGAAGGAAAGTCTAACTGGATCCACGCTTCTCACTGCAAGAAAGTTCCGATGCCCAAGGATGAGGTTCCTCCTGCTGATGGCCTCCCTAATCCTGGGAACAACGGCCCTGTACCAACAACGGAAGGATGATTGGGACAATGCACTGACATCACCAGGTGCTGTTCAGAGGACTCAATGACACTGACAGTAACATTAAAGACTGTTGGATCTGTATTCACAGTCCTGTGGGTTCAAGAACTGTGCCTTATCTGGCAATCCCTCTGACTTTTAAAGAACATATTCATGATGAGGAGACACTTTCTCATTTCTAAATCCCACTAACTGGTTCAAATCGGTCGGTGGATGGGTGGTTGGTAGGAATTTTACAAACAATAATACAAGTAGTATATGCTGTGATTAAGCTTATGTTTATGTGCGCCAACAAGTTCTGTACCAAAAGTAGAAACTACCAGGATTATTGACAAGTCTTGGGAACTGCATCGATACCTGGGAGGGAATCTGGCCTCCAGCTGGCGATTGGGCCTATCCCAACTGAAGTACCTCTGGGTTAGGATGTCAGTTCCAAGATATCTCAAAATGGGGGAATTGTGAGGGATGAGAATCCATTTTGTAAAACTATTTCCTCCATCTTGTGCATATGTGGAAAATTACTGAGCCAGCTGTGAGAATGTGGGGAGTTTTCTGTGTATAAGATAGTTACAAGGCCGAGGTAAGCAGCTCACTCGCTTTCTCGCTCCCCCTCGTTTTCTCATCCCCTCTTATCAGAGTTTGATGTCCAGGAGAGTTATGTCTTGGTTTCTCAGTTTCAGGATGTACTATTAAAGAATGTCAGCTCTGAGATATGAAACTTTCTAATTAGTAGAATCGTGTTAGTATAGTGCGGAAGTATTACCTTTTATGAATAACCAATCAAATCATTAGTTTTGATTTCCACCCCCTTGGTGGTGGGCCAGATTTGTCTATGATTATCTGTAGTGTTATAAGATGTATACGTATGTAAAATAAAGCAGAATGAAGGAGAGAATCAGACAATGTGCATGTGTCAATTCTCTGAGCGCTCATCTTCATTAAATTAGGACCCCGGCAATCAAAGAGAAGGGGGTTTGCCCCAACACATCTTATAACACTACAGATAATCATAGACAAATAATAATTTGATTTGTTATTCATAAAAGGTAATACTTCCGCAGTATCCTAACAAAATTCTACTAATTAGAAAGTTTCTGCTACATCTTATCTCATAAGTTGACATTCTTCAGCAGTACATCCTGAAACTGAGAAAACAAAACATAACTCTCTTGGACATCAAACTCTGATAAGGGGGAGCCAAGGGGAGCTGCTTACCTTGTCCTTGTAACTATCTTATTCACAGAGAACTCCCCACATCCTTCCACCTAGCTTTGTAATTTTCCACATACAGTGCCTTGTGAAAGTATTTGGCCCCCTGGAACTTTTCAACCTTTTGCCACATTTCAAGCTTCAAACAAAAAGATATAACATTTTAAATTTTTGGTGAAGAATGAACAACAAGTGGGTCACAATTGTGAAGTGGAACTAAATTTATTGGATCATTTAACCTTTTTTTGTAATAATAAAACTGAAAAGTGGGGCGTGCAAAACTATTTGGCCCCCTTGCATTAATACTTTGTTGCGCCACCTTTTGCTACGATTACAGCTGCAAGTCGCTTGGGGTATGTCTCTATCAGTTTTGCACATCTAGAAAGAAAACTGCTCCGCTTTTGAGTCAGAGGACAACCAAGTCCAGTCACTTTCCAAATCAAAGCTAGTCGATGCGGACACCAATCTGTGCTAGGACAGACCCAACTTCTCCATATATACAGTGGTCTTTCCAACCTTGGAGAAAGAATCTCAATAGTGAAAAGCACCTCAGCACAAATTAATTATAAAACAGTTTATTATACTCACAAAGCTAAAAATTGCATCAGGCATATAAACACATAAGCGTGCTTCAGTTCATCTCTTTTGCCCGACCTAGGTTTCGCTTCTGCTTCCTCAGGGGCTAGTAGGTTAACCTTTTTCAGGTGTTTTATACTAAGTCACCATGGGGGAGTGTGTGTCTAAAAAACCTCATTGCCATGTTCCTCATGTTCCTCAACCTCATTTCCCCACAGAGTGCAAACAGTCTTGTAGTTACATTAGAAACCAAATAAATAAAAAATACACAAAACATCACCAGACAATACAAATAAAACATTTTTTTAAATTTTGTAAAAAAAAACATAGTAAGAGGTATGGGGTATTTACGAATCCAGCATATTTTCTACACATAATAAATATAAACATCTATTATTATGTAACCGTCAAAGGTGGAATAGACCAGTTTTGGTACCACCAAATGTATACTAAATATTAAACCCAATCCTGAATAAAGGGATAAACTTCACCAGTTTTTCATAATTCTCAGTTCGCAGAGGCCATCTAAATGAATAGAGTCCCCGTGTCCCACTATAGCCAATAGACTTGGGAGGTGGTCTGATTCATTCACACAGAATTGCCGGTCACGTGTTTAATTCTGCCAATAGATGAAAGGGGGCCAGACTGTTCCATTCATAAAAATACTTAATCCACCCCATATTGATCACGTGACTTATTTTAGCCAATCAAGTGTTACTACTAGGTCCTTCATTCATTTCTTTAGTAAACAAATTACATTCAAAAGTAGATCACATCACCACAATTAAAAATTGGTGACAATAAATATTTAAACCAAACAAGGTTTTAAATCGAATTCAATGATCATCCCTTCAGGCTGCAGTGTGTTCATACGATATATCCATCTCCCGCTTGTTAATATAAGCAACGGGGTCACCGCCTCTCCATTTCGGTTGAACTTTTTCAACCACAGAGAACACAAGATCCCTAGGGTCCTTGTGTTTCTCTGCGAAATGTGCTGAGACACTATGAGTTTTCAATCCTTTTTTTATATTACAAATATGCTCCTGAACCCTCACTTTCAGTTTTCTGAGGGTGCGACCTATGTACTGGAGGCCACAAGGGCACTCCAGCACATAGATCACCCCAGAACTCTCACATGAAATTTCGCCCTTAATTTTAAACACACTTTTATTTGCTCTAGATACTACTTCTTTGGTGTTAACCTTTTTACTCTCTTTTTTGCGGTTCTTGCAAGGGAGGCAAAAACCGCACCAAGTGAATTCGCACTTTTTTTGTTTACTTGTCTTCGCCGAAATAAAACTCTGAACCAATTGGTTCTTCAAATTGGGTGCGTTTTTAAATATTACTCCCGGTTTTTCGGGAATTACCGACCCCAACACCGGGTCATTTTTCAATACTGCCCAGTTTTTCTTATTGCATTTTTTATTAAGCCCGCACTGGAGTTATATTGGGTAAGAAATGCAAACTTTTAGTGATCGTTATCTTTACACTTTGTATTGCTACTTGATTCTACCATTTCCAACGCTGCACTATGTTTCTCAAGAGTTTCCCTTTTAAATCCCTTCTCTATAAATCTTTCTTGTATGATTCTGCTTTGCTGTTTAAACACATCTATCTCAGTACAGTTTCGATAGATTTTCCGGAGCTGACCTTTGGGAATATTTTTCAACCAGGGGCCATAATGACAGCTGGTAGTATCAATATAGTCATTCACATCTGTTTCTTTAAAAAAAAGTTTTAGTTTTTAATTTCCCTTTTTGCACATAGAGGGTGAGATCAAGAAAATCTACCGTCACATTGCTGATGTTACTGGTAAATTCTAAACCTTGTTTTTCTCCTTTCCAAATTATCAGACAGTCATCAATATACCGCTTCCAGAGGTACAAAGTACCTTTTGATTGTTTCTTCAACAGGAGTGGGTCGATGGATTGTTTTTCCCAAGATGTCATAAAAAGATTGGCAAAACGCTACCAGTATCTTTCAAATATGAAGGAGCCTGTACTACATACTTTTGTAAAAAATAATCCACATATTCAGTTAGTCTGCTGGTTAGGGAGTTGATCCCTGACACAATCGGTCTTCCCGGGGGATTGGTCAGATTCTTGTGTATTTTAGGAAGTTGATACTGGGATCACCGGAAATTTAATCTGCAAATACTCATATTCCCTTTTGTTTAATATCCCCTCTCTATATCCTTCTTTCAAAAGGCTATTCATTTTTTTCTTTATAAATCAGGGCAGTTCAGTCCTTTGAATCCAGAGGAAAAAAAAAAACAGACTGGTTTGCGTTTCCCACTTATAAAAGCAGAGATAATACGCGAGTTTGAGCGTTCGCGTGTTTGACTTTTAAGTGTGTGGTTGAATTAAGTGTGTGACTTTAGATTACGTGACCTTTAAAAGGGACTACAGTAAGTCTTTCCATATCATTGTATTGTATTTTTTCGCTTTTGCTTGTGTAATCCCCATTAGCATGGCTTCCATCATTGACAGCGCAGTCCAGTGCACATCTTGTCTGATGTATGCAGTCCTGGAACAGCCGTTTAAGGGTGCATATATTTGTTCAAAATGTGAGCAAATTGTCCGCTTGGAATCACACATCGTGTATCTAAGCGGGCAAATTTCAACGCTGAGAAGCACTGACAATTTGGAAAAGAGTTTGCTGCTCAGTGAGAAAGCACTCTATGGGGTAGATGTGGGGGAGGGTGGTAGTGAGGAAGCCCAGGAAAGTGAGGTAGCTAGCTGGGTAACAGTTAGAAAGCGGGTTAGAGGGAAAAGTGCCAGGGAGGCTAGCCCTGATCTGACACACCCCAACAAGTTTGCAAGTTTGGCAGATGAGGGGGATGTTACTTCAGGGATAGCACTGCTGCAGCCGGACACTTCCTCTGCCAGTCAGGGGAATGTCAGCTCCAGTAAGCAGGGGGCCAGGAGAGCAGGGCAGGCCAGACAGGTGCTGGTAGTGGGCAACTCAATCATTAGGGGTACAGAGAGGGCAATTTGTCAAAAAGACCGGGATCGTCGGATGGTGTGCTGCCTTCCAGGCGCTCGAGTTCCGCACATCACGGATCGCTTTGACAGATTACTGGGAGGGCCTGGAGAAGATCCAGCAGTCATGGTCCATATCGGTACCAATGACAAAGTTAGAGCGTCCTTAAAAATGATTTTAGGGATTTAGGGCATAAGCTTAGGGCAAGGACCTCCAAGGTAGTGTTTTCTGAAATACTGCCTGTACCACGAGCCACACAAGAAAGGCAGCGGGAGATTAGGGAGGTAAACAAGTGGCTCAAGAACTGGTGTAGACAGGAGGGATTTGGGTTCTTGGAGAACTGGGCCGACTTCTCTGTTGGCTACAGCCTCTACTGTAGGGATGGGCTGCACCTCAATGGGGAAGGGGCAGCTGTTTTGGAGGAGAAGATGGCTAGAAGGCTGGAGGAGTGTTTAAACTAGGGACTGGGGGGAGGGTAACTACATTATAGGAGGGGAAGATAGTGCAGATAGAGACCTGGGGCAAGGTAATAGAACTGGGGGAGAAATGGAAGGAGATACTAGAACAGTTCAGAAGGAAAGGTGTAGGGGAAAAAATATACATAAACCTTTTAACTGTATGTACACTAATGCCAGAAGCCTAACTAATAAAACTGGTGAACTGGAATTAGTGATGTGTGAGGAGGACTATGACATAGTGGGAATAACTGAGACATGGCTGGATGATAGCTATGACTGGGCAGTTAAAGGGGTTGTCCGAGTTATTTTTTTGTTCTTTATATGTTTCTAACTTGTCAAGTATAACAACTTTCCCATATACTTTGTGTTTCTAAAGCTGCTGGTTTCTCAGAGTTGACTGAGGGTCACATGACCTATGATGTCACCTTATCTCTCTGCTCTGTGATGTTTCCTTCACAAGCCTCAGAGTTCAGATAACAGTCTGTACACGAGACGTCACTGGCCACGCTCCCTTTCTTTGCCGGGCTCCTGCTATCTTCTCTCCCTGGTTTCCTTCAGATAAAACATTAACCCCTTCAGCCAGAACACACTGAGGGCTCAAGGCTTTACAACAAACAGTAGCTGCAGCAGTGAGAGGAGACAAATGCTGGGCACAAGAGCTGTAGAGGAATTGTATTGTACAAGAACAGGTAGGGAGAAATTCCTGTATGTATTAGCAGTGTCATTGTACAGCTGGGACTTGTAGTCCTACACATACAACATGCTGCTGAGTATTCCAGCAGGCAGACATGTCACTCAGCACTTGTATTCATTCCCTTTGCAGAGAGGGGGGGAGAAGGGGGAGGGGCTGAGATTGTTGTTATTGCATGTAAACAAAGGCCAGAAGAGAACCAGGGAAATTAGGAAATATGGATTTTTTTTGCCTAAAACTTGCTTAACTTAGTTATATATTGCTGCCCATCATATTTACAGTGCTATATATTTTTTTTCATAACTCGGACAACCCCTTTAACGTACAGGGTTACAATCTTTTTAGAAAGGATCGTCAAAACCGGAGTTTTTGTAAAGTCGTGCCTAAAGCCCACACTCCGGGAAGATATAAGTGAGGGACATAAAGATGTGGAGTCACTGTGGGTAGAAATAAATAGAGCCAAAAACAATATTAAAATACTAATATGGGTTTATTATAAACCACCAAATATATCAGAGACCACAGAAAATCTACTTCTAGACGAAATAGATGAGGCGGCAAATCATAATGAGGTCATTATTATGGGGGACTTCAACTACCCAGATATAGACTGGGAAACTGAAACCTGTTTATCTCATAAAGGAAACAGGTTCTTGACAATAACCAAAGACAATTACCTTGCCCAACTGGTTCAGGACCCCACTAGAGGGACGGCCATACTGGACTTAGTAGTAACCAATAGACCTGACAGAACAACAGATGTGCAGGTTGGGGGACACCTGGGAAACAGTGACCATAACATAATAACCTTCCAATTGTCATTCAAAAGAGTGTTTCTTCAGGGAGGAACAAAAATACCAAACTTCAAAAAAGCTAAATTTAGCGAACTAAGAGAGGCCATAGGCCTAACTAACTGGGACAAAGTCCTCAAAAATAAAAATACAGCCACAAAATGGGATATTTTTAAAAGCATCCTAATATCTAATTGTGAGAGGTACATACCGTATAGGAATAAAATGATAAGAAACAAGAAAAAACCAATGTGGATAAACAGAACTGTAAAGAAAGCAATAAATGACAAAAAGAAAGCATTTAAATCACTAAAACAGGAGGAGAGCGAGGAAGCATTGAAAAACTATAAGGAAAAAAATAGATTATGTAAAAGACAAATAAAAGCAGCCAAACTAGAGACCGAGAGATTAATCGCCAAAGAGAGTAAAACTAACCCTAAAATGTTCTTCAATTATATAAATACTAAAAAGTATAAACCTGAAGGTGTCGGCCCCTTACAGAGTAATGAGGGGGGAGTTGCAGAGAGCGATGAGGAGAAAGCGAAGCTACTAAATAACTTTTTCTCCACTGTATTCACTGAGGAAAATAAACTGTCAGATGAAATACAGAGTATAAAAGTAAATTCCCCTTTAAAAGTATCCTCTCTGACCCAGGAAGAGGTACAGCAACGTCTTAAAAATATTAAAATAGACAAATCACCAGGACCGGATGGCATACACCCCCGTATCATAAGAGAATTAAGTAATGTCATGGACAGACCCTTATTTCTGATATTTAAAGGGGTTGTCCGAGTTATTTTTTTGTTCTTTGTATGTTTCTAACTTGTCAGGTATAACAACTTTCCCATATACTTTGTGTTTCTAAAGCTGCTGGTTTCTCAGAGTTGACTGAGGGTCACATGACCTGTGATGTCAGCTTATCTCCCTGGTCTGTGATGTTTCGTTCACAAGCTTCAGAGTTCAGATAACAGTCTGTACACGAAACGTCACTGGCCAAGCCCCCTTTCTTTGCCGGGCTCCTGCTAAATTAGGAAATATGGATTTTTTTGCCTAAAACTTGCTTAAGGGCTCGTTCACATCACCGTTAGGGCTTCCGTTCAGTCTTTCCGTTATAACATCGTTATAACGGAAAGAAACGGAATCCCTAGGACGGACATCAAAACGGACACCTTTAAGAGGCATTCCGTTTTGATCCGTCATAATAGAAGCCTATGGCCCTGCATAACGGATCCGTCTGGATGCCGTTATGCTGGACGGAAAACAAAGTCCTGTCGACAGGACTTTGTTTTCCGTCCAGCATAACGGCATCCAGACGGATCAGTTATGCAGGGCCATAGGCTTCTATTATGACGGATCAAAACGGAATGCCTCTTAAAGGTGTCCGTTTTGATGTCCGTCCTAGGGATTCCGTTTCTTTCCGTTATAACGATGTTATAACGGAAAGCCTGAACGGAAGCCCTAACGGTGATGTGAATGCACCCTAACTTAGTTATATATTGCTGCCCATCAGATTTACAGTGCAATATATTTTTTGTCATAACTCGGACAACCCCTTTAAGGACTCTATACTGACGGGGAGTGTTCCACAGGATTGGCGCATAGCAAATGTGGTGCCAATATTCAAAAAGGGTCCAAAAAAAGAGCCCGGAAACTATAGGCCGGTAAGTTTAACTTCTGTTGTGGGTAAACTGAAGGTTTTCTGAGAGATGCTATCTTGGAGTACCTCAATGAAAATAAGCAAATAACTCCATATCAGCATGGCTTCATGAGGAATCGGTCATGTCAAACCAATTTAATCAGCTTCTATGAGGAGGTAAGTTCTAGACTTGACCGCGGCAACTCAATGGATGTCGTATATTTGGACTTCTCCAAAGCGTTTGACATGGTACCACATAAAAGGTTAGTATACAAAATGAGAATGCTTGGCCTGGGAGAAAATGTCTGTATGTGGGTAAGTAACTGGCTCATTGATAGAAAACAGAGGGTGATTATTAACGGTAGATACTCAGATTGGGTCACTGTCACTAGTGGGGTACCACAGGGGTCTGTATTGGGTCCTATTCTCTTCAATATATTTATTAATGATCTTGTAGAAGGTTTGCATAGTAAAATATCAATTTTTGCAGATGACACTAAACTGTGTAAAGTAATTAACACAGAGGAGGACAGTGCACTGCTACAGCAGGATCTGGATAGACTGGAGGCTTGGTCAGAAAAGTGGCAGATGAGGTTTAACACTGACAAATGTAAGGTTATGCATATGGGAAGGAATAATGCAAGTCACCAGTACATACTAAATGGTAAAGCATTGGGTAACTCTGACATGGAAAAGGACCTAGGGATTTTAGTGAACAGCAAACTAAGCTGTAGAAGCCAGTGCCAGACAGCTGCTGCCAAGGCCAATAAGATAATGGGTTGCATCAAAAGGGGCATAGATGCCCGTGATGAGAACATAGTCCTGCCACTTTACAAATCACTAGTCAGACCACATATGGAGTACTGTGTACAGTTCTGGGCTCCTGTGAATAAGGCAGACATAGCAGAGCTGGAGAGGGTTCAAAGGAGGGCAACTAAAGTAATAACTGGAATGGGTGGACTACAGTACCCAGAAAGATTATCAAAATTAGGGTTATTCACTTTAGAAAAAAGACAACTGAGGGGAGATCTAATAACTATGTATAAATATATCAGGGGTCAGTACAGAGATCTCTCCCATCATCTATTTATCCCGAGGACTGTGACTGTGACGAGGGGACATCCTCTGCGTCTGGAGGAAAGGAGGTTTGTACACAAACATAGAAGAGGATTCTTTATGGTAAGAGCAGTGAGACTATGGAACTCTCTGCCTGAGGATAGTAGTGATGGTAGTGATGGTAAGTTCACTAAAAGAGTTTAAGAGGGGCCTGGATGTATTTCTGGAGGGTAATAATATTACAGGTTATAGTTACTAGAGAGGGGTCGTTGATCCAGGGAGTTATTCTGATTGCCTGATTGGAGTCGGGAAGGAATTTTTCCCCCTAAAGTGAGAAAAATTGGCTTCTACCTCACAGGGTTTTTTTTTGCCTTCCTCTGGATCAACTTGTAGGAAAACAGGCTGAACTGGATGGACAGATGTCTTTTTTCGGCCTTACAAACTATGTTACTATGTTAATCATAGTAGGGTCTTTTCTTAAAATCTCATAAGTATCTCTGTCTCCCAATAATCTCTCCAATTCTCCTTCATACATACTTTTATCTAAGACGACCCCCCTCCGCAGGCTTGATCACTATATTGGTATTGGATTCCAATTTCTTCATAGCCTTACGCTCACTATGGGACAGATTGTAATATTTAGGGCTCTCTTCTATTTTTTCTAACTCCTTTAAGAGACCTCTCTTAAAGGCCTCTATACATTCATTATTTTTATTTTATGGACAGAACTTCGATCTTTCTTTTAATTGAGTGTGCACCACCCCTCCGTTATTTGTACAAACTGAGGCTTTTTTCCATGTATTATTGATCGCATATTTAGCAAGGTTGAGTTTCCTCACGTATTTATGGATATCAAGGATCATAACTTATTTAATTTGTTTGAAGGCGCAAATTTCAAACCTCTCCCTAACACTTGTTTCTCTTGCTCTGTTAGTTGGTGTGAACTGAGATTAAACACACCATTTATCTCTCTTTGCTCTTTTTTGGATGTTGTGTTGCATTGTCCATTCCCTCGCCTTCCTCTCTTAGACTTCTCTTTTGTGGAGTATTGATGGCTATTTTCAGTTTCATTTTTTCTTTGTTTAACTCTATTTGAACTCCTTTTGTGAAGGTAGACCGGTAGAAATACTGAATTTTCCCCTTACAGTGTTATGTCATACATGTATTTAATGCTATATATATATATATATATATATATATATATATATATATATATATCAGCTTTGTAAATGCTTATGCAGCTGTGTAGAATGTCTATATCCTGGTATTGTGTCCAAGATGCTGCGGTGCAGTGTGTCACAAAGGAATGTGTGTATAATTTTATACCTTTTTATAATATATATATAGAAATTATATTTTCCTTTATACTCCATGTTGCTACAATGAAAACGTAGACATGTACTCTAAGATGGCGTCTGTATCCGAGACCACACCTAGAAGCTGATGTAATCTGTGCCATGTGACTTGTAAGAAATCAAGTTTCAATTCACCAGAAACGAAACCTGAGCGAGTGTTGGGACATGCCCCGATTACACAGCCTGCATGGGCTTGGGACAGGGAAGAATCATGTACTTAAAGAACCAATCAGAGAATGCCAGCTCTACCGGATGCAAGACATATATGCTTAATGCCTGCCCACTAACCGTGCCTTCCTTTCCTGTACATAAGTGCCTACGCTGTGAATAAAGCACAGAACTTCTTGCCGTGCTGCCACTGATCATGAGCTGAGATCGAAACTGAACTGCGTGTCAGACTCTTTCTTAGTATGCTAGCACATGCTTGAATGATTTGGAGCGAGTGACCGACGAGTTTCTAATCTAACTGAATCTTCACCCCAACATTTGGCGCTCCAACGTGGGGCCAGGCCACCTGACCATCGGGGACCACCGATCCAGACCGGACCTCCGACGTCGGCCATCTGCCCACTGACCCGAGGCCTGATCAACCTCTTCAAAGTCACGGTAAGTGTACGCATACATATATGTGTCATTTGCTGTTGGCTGTCAGTGTACAGTTGTCTGGATAGGAAAGTCTATATGGATCGGTGTCTACGTTGATAGTGATACAACGGTGTGGTTACAGTGCCTGGTCACGAACCTGTTTTCATGGCTTATCACTGACTACTTGGTCACTCGTGGTTTTCCTTCTTATGTGAGCGGACAAGGAACGGACATTATTGATTGACTGCTTAAATCTGACTCGAACTACTGAAATTGGGCAAATTCACATAAAACAGTCGCAACATCCGACCTAGACGCAAGCTGCTAGTACGAGAAAGTAAACAGAGCAGGCGTTACCACGCACTGGACGCAGGCCGCTAGTCTAGTGGAGTGAAACAGAGCGGGCGTCAATATTTATGTGAGTGTCGTGATGATAGATATTACCCAGTGACTGCAACCTATGGTTGGGGACCTGACTCTTGAAATCCTGTAACCTGGTATTGGTGGATTCAAGAGGTGGTTGTGGGGTCACATATCTGGCGAGTGGCCACGCAGATAAGTAATATCACCAGGTCATAAACATGTTGCGACTGTTTAAAAGAAAACATACCCTGCCGTGCACAGACGGCAGTGGACTTAGTTCGAGTCAGAGAAGGCAGGAGATACGTGAAGGAAGTTGTACAAACTTGCTGAGCTGCCGACCACTGGAAGGCTTCAGCCGAGTATATGGAGAAAAATATTTCCATTGCAAAATGGCGGATTTGGCTCCTAAAGTGAGACAATGGGAGAAAAAGGAAAAAAAAAAAAAGATCTTCTTCTTCAGTTTTAGTTACAGTCCCCCCTCCCCTTTGGAATTTATGACTATGACAATCCACTTGTTATGTCTGTGTGAATCAGAAATCTGACCTTGTATGTTGCCAGAGAACCGACTAGTAGATGAAGGTCACATAGCCAAGTTTACTGTGAGCGATATCTGCTCTACTGATGTGATGATGAGGCCAAATTAAGGGGTTAAGTTGAGCACTCACAGGGAAGTGTTTGCGCTGGCATTAGGCCAAAAGGGAGTGAACACTGGACATTCGGCCTTGAATTTACAACATTATATTCTAGATGTTATGAAAACCAATGCGAGCATCAGCGGTAAATTATTAAATATAAGGATTTAGTCTGGGCAGAAGTGTATAATGAAAAGACAAATGATTACTTTTACATGCCGTCAGCACAGCCCCTAAGATGGCGCAGGTGGACCCTGCCTCGCTTCCGACGCAGACACATCCCCCTGCATATCACAGTCCCCCCTGGCCCCCTTAATCTCCCTCTTCAGAGGGGTGGAACTGTAAAGTACGTCAGTGCCAAAACCACGCCCGCGGCTCACCTCCTTGTATTCAGTTATCACACAAGATGGCACGTCCTACACGTCCCAATTTCCGTTCCAGCAGCCATCTTAACTAATCCCATTCCCACTCCGGTGGCCATCTTAACTCCTGCAACTTCCTTTCCAGGTAGCCATCTTAACTGAGGGAACATCAGTCCCCGCCCAGCGGCCATCTTAGTTACTGGTATTCTCCATGACACGACTACAAGTGGGAAACAATGCACATAGATGCAAGTAGAAGCACAACGAGTACTCGACTTAGTAAATGAAGGATATACATATACCTGTAATTAATTAATATTGTTTAATTAGAAATCAGAGATTCTATAAATTAATAATTTTTGTTTTTCTCTTTCTAGCAGCTTGTAAATGTCCAAGAGTCGAGACAATAGTTTAACAATGTGTTGTAGGAGTGAACAACCGAAGACAATGGTATTATGTGCCAGCAATCGATTCACTTAATGTTTCTTTCTACCCCCTCCGTACAGGATGGTTTTCTGTGTGTATCCGTATCCAGGAAAGCTGTGTCTCTGAGAGTTGACTCATTCAGTGGAATGTGAATGAATGTAGCTTGAAGTTGTACTTGTGTGTGGACTGTGCATGGATGCAGCAGAGAAAATGAAGGAATGTGTATGATGTACTACATTTGTTTTTCTTTATATGCGCATTGGGGATTTTTATTTTTCCTTGGTACCAAATATTTTGACCAAACTTTACATTTTATTTTTGAAAACAAGGCAATGAAACGTTTATGGGCCCTTCATGTTTTGTGTCTGTATTGTCAGATCTGTTTGTTTCTATGTTTGCTTTTTGTCGACTTGTTGTATGTCTAATGTACTAACATCAGAGATCTGACCTCATGGACAACCAAGACAAGACTGACTCAAAGAGTGCGACTGAAAGGGGTGGACTAAGGGGGGAGGGAGGAGGACAATGCTGACGTCACAGATACAAAGACAGCCCATGTGCACATCTCCTAGTTACGAGTACTCTGTTCATTCAAAGGAAAAAAAAAAAAAAAAAGGTCCAATCATGTCCATATCCAGAAAAGTTGGGTACTGCTACAAAATGTGCAGAATACACAATATCACACATTTAGTAAACATCAAACATCGTTAGGTATCTCAAGAAGGTTGGTTGTTAATAAAATATTATTGGTATTGATTAATGTATTGAAATATGCAGGATTATTTGTTAAAAAAAAAAAAAAATCATGAGAGTTTGTTTTGAAGTATCCTTTAATTAGACCAGATTTAGAGTCTCACAAAAGTCCATTTTGATTTGACAGAAGACCTCTTTGGTCCCATTGGTAAGTGTTATTTACATATAGTGTTGGACCGACAAAGGTTCTAAGGACATTTGTTTATTTGATCAATGATGGAGAGGAAACCACCTCAGCAACGGCTTATTCTAACATGAACTGAGTTTTTTGAGTTGACTTTTTGATTGTGTGGAACTGTTCCGGTGCATCTTTCCTGTGTGCAGCTAAAAAGAGCTGGGACTAACAACCTCGGGGAAAGTCCAGGAGCTGCTACCTCCAGTCTACAAGGTGTGGTAAGACACAGTTGTCAGTAACCCGTCACCCAACAAGAAACAACTTCGACCACGGGTCTGCCATGCTGAACAAGGCCTTGCTGTTCGTACTATGGCTGTCCAGGGATGGAACTTAACGGTAATCTGTGTGCCTAACCAGCAGAGCTGATGCAGACCAGTGAGGGTGGGAGGTCCTTGTGTCAAAGCTCCTCCCACAGTCAAGGTAACAGACTGTTTATCACCCACTGATAAGAGGCTCTAACATCTAAACTGACACCTACACCTGCAACCCCTTCACATACATAAGGAGGGGTCATAGATTGAACTTTATAATAACAAGCATCTAGTGATGGACAATTGACTTTACACCAGAGACTTTTGTTATGATCCAAGAAGATCGAAGAGGAAACGACCACGGAGAGACACTTCTTGCTAGTCCAACACACAGTTTTTGTTTTTTTTTAGAAATCCAATGGTCCACAAATAGGTTTCTGTCAAATGATTAGGATAAGCCCAAGTACACAGGGGGGTGCCTGTTGGGTTTCAGCCTTGGTGAAGACTACATTTTCCCCCATGTCTGTCTAGACACTCTTGACAATTAGAAAATCAAAGATTAGGGAAAAATTCAGTCTTTAGGGGGGACTGTGAAGGTAGACCGGTAGAAATACTGAATTTTCCCCTTACAGTGTTATGTCATACATGTATTTAATGCTATATATATATATATATATATCAGCTTTGTAAATGCTTATGCAGCTGTGTAGAATGTCTATATCCTGGTATTGTGTCCAAGATGCTGCGGTGCAGTGTGTCACAAAGGAATGTGTGTATAATTTTATACCTTTTTATAATATATATATATAAATTATATTTTCCTTTATACTCCATGTTGCTACAATGAAAACGTAGACATGTACTCTAAAATGGCGTCTGTATCCGAGACCACACCTAGAAGCTGATGTAATCTGTGCCATGTGACTTGTAAGAAATCAAGTTTCAGTTCACCAGAAACGAAACCTGAGCGAGTGTTGGGACATGCCCCGATTACACAGCCTGCATGGGCTTGGGACAGGGAAGAATCATGTACTTAAAGAACCAATCAGAGAATGCCAGCTCTACCGGATGCAAGACATATATGCTTAATGCCTGCCCACTAACCGTGCCTTCCTTTCCTGTACATAAGTGCCTACGCTGTGAATAAAGCACAGAACTTCTTGCCGTGCTGCCACTGAGCATGAGCTGAGATCGAAACTGAACTGCGTGTCAGACTCTTTCTTAGTATGCTAGCACATGCTTGAATGATTTGGAGCGAGTGACCGACGAGTTTCTAATCTAACTGAATCTTCACCCCAACACTTTTATGGCTTGGTATGGAAAATTCTGCATTTCAACATTGTTTTTGGTGGCACTTAAGCCTCCTATACTTTTTGGGTCTAAATTCCCTTTCTGCATATTTTGTGGAACATAATTATTTCTTGGAGGGACATAGTTATTTTTTGGAGGGTAACGTTGTCCCAAATAAGAATTCCTCCCATATCCACCTGGGTTGTAATTATGAGTGTGGAAATTTCTCAAATAGTGTTGTCCATATCCTGGCTCATACAAGTTTTGATTATAAAATCCCCCATACCTCGGTCTATTATAGTTGTATCGGTGATAATACTTGTTGCTGACGTTCCCTTTTACAGAAATTATCCTTTCCTATCAGTCCCTCCAAGAAATAATTATGTTCCACAAAATATGCAGAAAGGGAATTTAGAACCAAAAAGAAGTGCCATCCCAAGAAATGCAGAATTTTCCACACCAAGCCATAAAAGGAGTTCAAATAGAGTTAAACAAAGAAAAAATGGAACAGAAAATAGCCATCAATACTCCACAAAAGAGAAGTCTAGGAGAGGAAGGCGAGGGAATGGACAATGCAACACAACGTCCAAAAAAGAGCAAAGAGAGATAAATGGTGTGCTTAATCTCAGTTCACACCAACTAACAGAGCAAGAGAAACAAGTGTTAGGGAGAGGTTTGAAATTTGCGCCTACAAAAAAATTAAATAAGTTTGAAATGTTCCTTGATATCCATAAATATGTGAGGAAACTCAACCTTGCTAAATATGCGATCAATAATACATGGAATAAAGCCACAGTTTGTACAAATGATGGAGGGTTGGTGCACACTCAATTAAAAGAAAGATCGAAGTTCTGTCCACAAAATAAAAATAATGAATGTATAGAGGCCTTTAAGAAAGGTCTCTTAAAGGAGTTAGAAAAAATAGAAGAGAGCCCTAAATATTACAATCCGTCCCATAGTGAGCGTAAGGCTATGAAGGAATTGGAATCCAATCCCAATATAGTGATCAAGCCTGCGGACAAGGGGGGAGGGGTGGTCGTCTTAGATAAAAGTATGTATGAAGGAGAATTGGAGAGATTATTGGGAGAAAGAGATACTTGTGAGATTTTAAGAAAATACCCTACTATGATTTATAAAGAGAAAATGAATAGCCTTTTGAAAGAAGGATATAGAGAGGGGATATTAAACAAAAGGGAATATGAGTATTTGCAGATTAAATTTCCGGTGATCCCAGTATCAACTTCCCAAAATACACAAGAATCTGACCAATCCCCCGGGAAGACCGATTGTGTCAGGGATCAACTCCCTAACCAGCAGACTAACTGAATATGTGGATTATTTTTTACGAAAGTATGTAGTACAGGCTCCTTCATATTTGAAAGATACTGGTAGCGTTTTAGAAATGATACACTCCCTAGGGGATTTTGATACAGATATGTGGCTAGCCACAGTTGGCGTCGCCTCTTTATACACTATTATCCCCAAAGATTTGGGTGTAGAGGCTGTAAGGGAAAGTTTGATTGCTGATCCTATAATCTCCACCAAGCAAGAGAATTTTATAATTAAATGTCTGACCTTCTGTCTTGAACACAACTATTTTTGGTTCCAGGATGTGTTTTATTTGCAGCGGACTGGGACAACGATGGGGGCGAAATTCGCCCCTAGTTTCGACAATCTTTTTATGACATCTTGGGAAAAACAATCCATCGACCCGCTCCTGTTGAAGAAACAATTAAACGTACTTTGTACCTCTGGAATCGGTATATTGATAACTGTCTGATAATTTGGAAAGGAGAAAAACAAGGTTTAGAAGATTTCATTACCAGTATCAATCAAAATGAGTGGAGCCTCAAATTTACCAGTAACATCAGCAATGTGACGGTAGATTTTCTTGATCTCACCCTCTATGTGGAAAAAGGGAAATTAAAAACAAACTTTTTTTTAAAGAAACAGATGTGAATGGCTATATTGATACTACCAGCTGTCATTATGGCCCCTGGCTGAAAAATATTCCCAAAGGTCAGCTCTGGAGAATCCATCAAAACTGTACTGAGATAGATGTGTTTAAACAGCAAAGCAGAATCATACAAGAAAGATTTATAGAGAAGGGATATAAAAGGGAAACTCGTGAGAAACATAGTGCAGCATTGGAAATGGGAGAATTAAGTAGGAATACAAAGTGTAAAGATAACGATCACTATAAGTTTGCATTTCTTACCCAATATAACTCCAGTGCGGGCTTAATAAAAAATGCATTAAGAAAAACTGGGCAGTATTGAAAAATGACCCGGTGTTGGGGTCAGTAATTCCCGAAAAACCGGAAGTAATATTTAAAAAGGCACCCCTTGCAAGGACCGCAAAAAAGAGAGTAAAAAGGTTAACACCAAAGAAGTAGTATCTAGAGTGAATAAAAGTGTGTTTAAAATTAAGGGCGAAATTTCATGTGAGAGTTCTGGGGTGATCTATGTGCTGGAGTGCCCTTGTGGCCTCCAGTACATAGGTCGCACCCTCAGAAAACTGAAAGTGAGGGTTCAGGAGCATATTTGTAATATAAAAAAAGGATTGAAAACTCATAGTGTCTCAGCACATTTCGCAGAGAAACACAATAAGGACTCTAGGGGTCTTGTGTTCTCTGGGGTTGAGAAAGTTCAACTGAAATGGAGAGGCGGTGACCCCGTTGCTTATATTAACAAGCGGGAGATAGAATGGATATATCGTATGAACACACTGCAGCCTGAAGGGATGAACATTGAATTCGATTTAAAACCTTGTTTGGTTTGAATATTTATTGTCACCAATTTTTAATTGTGGTGATCTACTTTTGAATGTAATTTGTTTACTAAAGAAATGAATGAAGGACCTAGTAGTAACACTCGATTGGCTGAAATAAGTCACGTGATCAATATGGGGTGGATTAAGTATTTTTGTGAATGGAACAGTCTGGCCCCCTTTCATCTATTGGCAGAATTAAACACGTGACCGGCAATTCTGTGTGAATGAATCAAACCGCCTCCCAAGTCTATTGGCTATAGTGGGACACGGGGTCTCTATTCATTTAGATGGCCTCTGCGAACTGAGAATTATGAAAAACTGGTGAAGTTTATCCCTTTATTCAGAATTGGGTTTAATATTTAGTATACATTTGGTGCTACCAAAGCTGGTCTATTCCGCCTTTGACACTTACATAATAATAGATGTTTATATTTATTATGTGTAGAAAATATGCTGGATTCGTAAATACCCCATACCTCTTACTATGTTTTTTTTAAAAAATTTAAAAAAATGTTTTATTTGTATTGTCTGGTGATGTTTTGTGTATTTTTTATTTATTTGGTTTCTAATGTAACTACAAGACTGTTTGCATTCTGTGGGGAAATATATGAACATGGCAATGAGGTTTTTTAGACAAACCCTCCCGCATGGTTTATAAAACAGCTGAAAAAGGTTAACCTACTAGCCCCTGAGGAAGCAGAAGCGAAACCTAGGTCGGGCAAAAGAGATGAACTGAAGCACGCTTATGTGTTTATATGCCTGATGCAATTTTTAGCTTTGTGAGTATAATAAACTGTTTTATAATTAATTTGTGCTGAGGTGCTTTTCACTATTGAGATTCTTTCTCCGAGGTTGGAAAGACCACTGTATATATGGAGAAGTTGGGTCTGTCCTAGCACAGATTGGTGTCCGCATCGACCAGCTTTGATTTGGAAAGTGACTGGACTTGGTTGTCCTCTGACTCAAGAGCGGCGCGGTTTTCTTTCTAGATGTGCAAAACTGATAGAGACATACCCCAAGCGACTTGCAGCTGTAATCGCAGCAAAAGGTGGCGCAACAAAGTATTAATGCAAGGGGGCCAAATAGTTTTGCACGCCCCACTTTTCAGTTTTATTATTACAAAAAAAGTTTAAATGATCCAATAAATTTAGTTCCACTTCACAATTGTGACCTACTTGTTGATTCTTCACCAAAAATTTTAAATGTTATATCTTTGTTAGGGTGTGCAATACCTAGTGTGAACTGTGCCTGGGTTGTTGTGACACCCCCGAATTGCTTTTGTCCAGCAATGCAGGAGTTACTATGCTCTTTAGGATTTGTGCTTCAGCTGAACTTGTTACTGAGATCAGGGCTGGTCCAATCAGCTTCTGGACCTAGCCTCTGATCCTGGATAAATGTCAGCTAGCTGCTCACTTGCTTGCTGGCTATTTCGGTTCATACCTGGATGCCAGCTCCCCTGTATCTTCTCCGGTTTGTTCCCTTCCTAGTCCCTCTGATTGCGTACTTATCCACCCTCTGCCTGACCTTTGACTTTTGTCTGTATTGCCGATAATTACTGCATTGCTGTGCGGTTCTGTCCTTGTTTGCTCCTTTGTCCGTTTTTAGTTGTTTGTCTGTCCTGTTTGGTGTTCCACTTATTCAGTATAGGGAACGCCATCGTGGTTGTCCGTGGCCGCCTAGGGCCGTCTGAGGCAAGTAGGTAGGGACAGTGGGTGGGTTCAGCCTCAGGGCCCACTGTCTTGTGTTGTCTGTACCCCCGAGTCCTGACAATCTTTTTGTTTGAAGCCTGAAATGTGGCCAAAGGTTGAAAAGTTCCAAGGGGCCGAATACCTTCGCAAGGCATACTTCTACAAAATGGATTCTCATCCCTGGCCAGGCCAGTAATTTAGTACCCCTGCCAGTACTGGTAATTTGTTTCTACCGGCAATATTAATTGCCGGTATTTTCCATTGTGCAGCGCTCATTAGTACAGCCTTTAACTCCTGTGAGAGGTCATCAGGCACATCCAGTCAACAGCGAGTGTTCACAGTGGCATGATCAAATGAAGAAGGTGAGTTTTTTCTTTTTAATTTGCACAGAGAAGGGGGCATTACTGTTACTGGGGGGGCACTAATATACATAGTAACATAGTTTATAAGGCCAAAAAAAAGACATCTGTTTATCCAATTCGGCCTGTTTTCCTATAAGTTGATCCAGAGGAAGGCAAAAAAAAAACCTGTGAGGTAGAAGCCAATTTTCCCCACTTTAGGGGAAAAAAATTCCTTCCCGACTCCAATCTCTAGTAGCTATAACCTATAATATTATTACCCTCCAGAAATACATCTAGGCCCCTCTTGAACTCTTTTAGTGAACTTACCATCACCACCTCCTCAGGCAGAGAGTTCCACAGTCTCACTGCTCTTACCGTAAAGAATCCTCTTCTATGTTTATGTACAAACCTTCTTTCCTCCAGACGCAGAGGATGTCCCCTCGTCACAGTCACAGTCCTGGTGATAAATAGATGATGGGAGAGATCTCTGTACTGACCCCTGATATATTTATACATAGTTATTAGATCTCCCTTCAGTCGTCTTTTTTCTAAAGTGAATAACCCTAATTTTGATAATCTTTCTGGGTATTGTAGTCCACCCATTCCAGTTATTACTTTAGTTGCCCTCCTCTGAACCCTCTCCAGCTCTGCTGTCTGCCTTGTTCACAGGAGCCCAGAACTGTACACAGTACTCCATGTGTGGTCTGACTAGTGATTTGTAAAGTGGCAGGACTATGTTCTCATCACGGGCATCTATGCCTCTTTTGATGCAACCCATCATCTTATTGGCCTTGGCAGCAGCTGTCTGACACTGGTTTCTACAGCTTAGTTTGCTGTTTACTAAAATTCCTAGGTCCTTTTCCATGTCAGAGTTACCCAATATTTTACCATTTAGTATGTACTGGTGACTTGCATTATTCCTTCCCATGTGCATAACCTTACATTTGTCAGTGTTAAACCTCATCTGCCACTTCTCTGCCCAAGCCTCCAGTCTATCCAGATTCATCTATAGCAGTGTACTGTCCTCCTCTGTGTTAATTACTTTACACAGTTTAGTGTCATTTGCAAAAATGTATATTTTACTGTGCAAGCCTTCTACAAGATCATTAATAAATATATTGAAGAGAATAGGGCCCAATACTGACCCCTGTGGTACCCCACTAGTGACAGTGACCCAATCTGAGTATGTACCGTTAATAATCACCCTCTGTTTTCTATCACTGAGCCAGTTACTTACCCACATACAGACATTTTCTCCCAGGCCAAGCATTCTCATTTTATATACTAACCTTTTATGTGGTACCGTGTCAAATGCTTTGGAGAAGTCCTGATATACGACAGCCATTGATTTGCCGCGGTCCAGTCTAGAACTTACCTTCTCATAGAAACTGATTAAATTGGTTTGACATGACCAATCCCTCATGAAGCCATGCTGATATGGAGTTATTTGCTTATTTTCATTTAGGTACTCAGTGGGGGCATTAATATTACTGGGATTCTGTAATGGGGCACTATTAATTTTGGGGGGAGCTAATGGGAGCATTATTAATTCTGAGGGGCATTATTAATTCTGGAGGGCACTAATAGGAGTATTGCTGTTAATTATGGGGGCGCCAATGGTGGCATTATTAATTCTGGGGGGTGCTAATGGTGATATTATTAATTCTGGGTGGCACTAATGGAGGCATTGCTATTACTGGGGGCAATAACAGGGGCATTATTAATTCTGGGAGGCAATAATGGAGGCATTACTATTACTGGGGACAATAATGGAGGGATTATAGTTCCCATAGGGAACTATAACAAGCAAACATTAGATTGCTATTCTCATAAACTCCAATGCACTAGCATTGGGGTCTGTGATGATTTTATTCGTCATTTACTATGAAAGGGGCTGCCGCACACAAGCTCCGGCTCCTCCGACATGGGGGACCTGGAGCATTACTGGAAGTGTGTGCTTCCAGCAATACACACACTCAGATACCGTGGTCAGGATTGACCACAGCATCTGAGAGGTTAAATGTCCGCGATCAGCATTACTACTGGACAGGGACATTAGCCGCGAGTGCCTGCTGTATGAAACAGCAGGCACCCAGTTGCTATGGTGCTTGCTCCATCTTTATATACCCAACATGTGACATAATAGTAAGTCACATGTTGGGAAAGGGTTAATATTACAGGGGGCCCAATTAATACAGAGCCACATTATGACATAGTGACTTAATGCCTTGTGTTAAGCCATGCCCCACAACTACACCCCCTTTGGGGTGTGGCTTAGCTTGATCTGTATTTTTTGCTGGGAAAGGTGGCAAATAGGGATGAGCGAATCGACTTCAGATGAAAGATCCGAAGTCGATTTGCATAAAACGTTGTTGCAATACTGTTTTTTTACAGTACAAATGAATTTATTAAAGTGGTTCTGCAGTTTTTTCAAACTGATAATCTATCCTCTGGATAGATCATCAGCATCTGATCGGCGGGGGTCCGACACCCAGGACCCCCGCTGATCAGCTGTTTGAGAAGGCAGCGGCCTTCTCTGTGTTTACCGCAGGCCCAGTGACGTCACAACTAGCATCACTTGCCTGGGCGGGGCTAAGCTCCGTTCACATGAATGGAGCTTAGCCGCGCCCAGGCCAGTGATACTAGTCGTGACGTCACTGGCCTGCGGTAAACACAGAGAAGGCCGCGGCGCTCCTGCAGCGCCGCTGCCTTCTCAAACAGCTGATCGGCAGGGGTCCCGGGTGTCGGACCCCCGCCGATCAGATGCTGATGATCTATCCAGAGGATAGATCAGCAGTTTGAAAAAACTACAGAACCCCTTTAAGTTATTACGTGAAGTCTCACGAGACTTTGCAAAGCAATAACTTCGGCTCATCGGAGCCAATACATTCTCTCCATACAGTATTGGAATTGAAGTTTTATGCGAATCAACTTTGGACATTTCATCCAAAGTCGATTCGCTCATCCCTAGTGGCAATCCTAGATGTGAACAGAGCCTTTCTATTCTATTAGCTATTCTCTAATGGGAAGAGATACACTGTAGCTGATTCTATGAATATACCCAAAAGGGAAATCAGATTTTAATAAAACACAAATAAAATGGCCTAACTGGTTGTCTTTTTTCAGTGATAAGCTCTAGTGTGTTCGTGAACATTCTTTCCTCGGTGTACGTAGAAGAGTAAGCATATTAATCATATTTTACACTCCCTGTGATCCCGAGAAACAAAACGCAGCAGCAGGACCTGTGACCTCCTAGTAACTCGCGCACGTAAAATGACGTTTCGATGGCCTTTGAAGACCTGCGCAATGACAGCCACATAGTAAGTGTGCGCACGCGCAATCATCCGTCACGTTCAGGCCGGTAAACAAGGAATGAGCGGCCTCACAATACGGGATTTGCTGCAGTTCAGTCGTCCGTGTGCTGTCCCTAGTTGAAAATAAGTTTCCGCTATGAACCTAGCTAGGCAGAACGTTGAGACCGGGGCCACGCAGCTCTTGTTTGCGAATTTCAACCAAGATAACACGTACGTGAGTCCAGTCTGAAGGCTGAGAACAATGCGCTGTTGAAGCTGACTGTGCGCTTGCTATAGATGTGCTTGGTGTGTGCAGCTTTCACTGGATGTACCTGTAAAAACCCAGTAGTTGTTTGAGAGCCAGAGACTGCAGGATGAGTGACTGCTTCATTGCATGGTATTCACATTGCTTCCCCAATCTGCCATGTAAAACAGTGCAAATATGACCTGAACTGCTGTCTCCACCATATACCCTGAATGTAGTGTTCACAGAGAGCGTTTTGTTTAGAGTAATGATCCAGTGTAACATATGAATCATACTGTCATCCTCGAAATGCTAATTATCACCCTACCACTAAACTAATTGGCTTTTAAAATAAGAAATTATTAAGAACATTTGTAACAATCCAAAATGTTAGACCTCTTTAGGAACGTTTTAGGAGTTTTGCCGTTTCTTATTTCTCATACTCTAATCAATATGATTGTGTTATTTCTACATATGTGGTTAATACACTGAAATTATCTGGCATCTGTGATAAAGCCAAACTATTCTTTAGAATTAGGGATAAAGGATTCACATAAAACTTCGTTTCAATACTGTATGGACTCCAATGTATTGGCTCCGATGAGACAAAGTTATTACTTTGCGAAGTCTCATGAGACTTTGCGTTATAACTTCAGAAATTGATTTATACTGTAAAAATGTTTTTTCCTAACCCTGGTTCGGTTCCAAATTCAGCTAATCAGAGCCAATACATTCTAATACTGTACGGAGCTCATTCCTAATTAGGATCCTTTGTGAAATTAGACACTTTAGGAAATTGTGATGATGGAGCCTGTGTTAATATGTGTTCCAATTAATGTGTCACTAACTTTCACACAAGGTTTGATATGTCATAGAGACATATCAAAAGTTGTGATCAGTGGGGGTCCAGGTGCTGAGACCCCCACCATTCTTTATAATAAGGGAAGAGAAGTGCACACATACTCGATTTCTTACCTCAGTGGTGAGGATGGAATCGATACAGTCCCAAAAACTTCTATGGAGCCCCTCTTTTGGAGCAAGAAGAGAGAGTGCTATATGTGCACACTTCTCTCACCTCACTCTAGAGAACGGTGGGGGTCCCAGCACTCAGACCCTCACCTATTATAACTTTTGATATGTTTCTATAACAACATAAGGTGAGAAAAGTGAGTGACACTTTAAAGAGGACAAAATGCAGTGCAAACTGTAGGTAGCATGGTATAGAGCAGGAAAAGCAGAGCAGATTGATATAAAGTTTTGCGGAAAATGATTCTGTAAACTTGTAACTTATGCATTTATGTCTCTGCTTTTTCTGAACTTAAAGGGGTTATCCAAGACTATAAAATGCACCCCATATGCCCGGGCCCCTCACAATGAATATAATTACCTGGCTCCCCGCGCCGCTCCTGGTCCTTGCACTGCCGTTTCTCTCTGTGCATGGATGAAAACATCTGGAAATGGGGGGAGCCAATGGCAGGCAGTGATGGGGACAAGCCTCCCTAGCATCACCCGCGATTCTAGGGAGGCTCGTCCCTGTCCCTGCTTCCATTGGCTGTCCCCCCCCCGACACCAGATGTTTTCATCTGCACACAGGGAGAAGCAGCAGTGTGGGGATCAGGAGTGGCGCGGGGAGCCAGGTAAGTATATTCATTGTGAGGGGCCCGGGCATATGGGGTGCATTTTATAGTCTTGGATAACCCCTTTAAAGGAGTAGTCTCACTTCAGCAAAAGGCATTTATTATGTAAAGAAAGTTAATACAAGGCACTTACTAATGTATTGTGATTGTCCAGATTGCTTCTTTTGCTGGATAGACTAATTTTTCCATTGCATTATACACTGCTTGATTCTATGGTTTTGACCATCCAGTAACCCTGTGCTCACACACTATAGAAAAAAGTGCTGGACCACCAGAGAGGCCGGCACCTTTTCCTGTAGTGTGCAAATACGATCACTGCTGCTGGATTGCAGGGTGGTTGTAACCATGGAAACGAGCAGTGTATAATGTAATGGAAAAATGAATCTAGCCAGCAAAGGAAACAATACGGACAATCACAATACATTAGTAAGTGCCTTGTATTAAAGAAGAACTCCCGCAAAAAATTTTATTCTCTGACCTGTTAGAAAGGTGCATGATATAATCTATAGTGAATGTCATCTTCTTATCAGAGAATGAATTGTGAGTAATAACCTCTCTTCTTATTGTAGCTGGGTCATGTGACCAACTCCCTGACCTCCAACTGACCCAGGACAGAAAGCCAGTAACTGCTCTATTCATTCCTATGAGACTGAAAGTGAGGCTCCCATAGGAATGCATAGAGAATTAGACTTCCTGTCCACACATAAGTCTCTGTGTGAGTTGGTGGGTCTAATTCCTAGTCACATGACACAGATAAGAAACTTCAGGATTATATAAATCAAAAATACAGCCACTAGTAAGAAAATGATAATTCACTACAGATTATATCATGTACATTTCTAGCAGGACATGGAATAACATTTTTTGGGGGAGTTCTTCTTTAACTTTCTCTGCATGATAAATGCCATTTGCTGAAGTGAGACAACCCCTTTAACCATGTCAATGCAATTTAGGATACGTCCCAAAATAGGACTTTATACTCAGTTGTCTGTGGTGTTCAAATTATGTTAAATTTCCCCCTTTGGTAAGAGAGTGCGGCCACAGTAGAAGAAGTGCACGTCCAGTCTCATTGCTGACCATGCAGATCTCTCCTGGTTACACCCAGAAGAGCTAATTTTATTAGAAATACATGATGGTGTAATCACACCCCCCTTTGTCATCAATTTTAACCCCTTCCCGTCCGATGACGTGTATACTCGTCATGGAGCACTGCTATTTAGCGCTCCATGACGAGTATACACGTCATGGCATTAAACTGTCACAGCGCTGAGACCCCGGCTGTTACTTACAGCAAGGGGTCTCAGCTAACCAGCCCAGGACCAATGGGGGTGGTCCCGGGCCAGCGATCGCTGTGATTGGCTAGTCTGTTCAGACTAGCCAATCACAGGATACGCATGCTGGCTGAAAGGATCTGATGACTGCGGGGATCAGATTCTCATAAAATGTGTTCAGACCCCCCCCACACACACACACACACACCTTTCGCCACATTATTCTCCATGTCAGGATGGTGAGCGGTATTCAGGATGGCGAGCGGGTGAAGCAGAGTGTCAGCATACAGCTGACACTCTGCTTCATACGGCCAACATCGCTGCTGGTAGCGATGTCGGCCATTTAACCCCTTCCATGCCACCGTCTGTAGGGACCACAGTATGGAAAGGGTTAACGGGGAGGGAGCTCCCTCCCTCTCCCATCGGGCGCTGCGGTGCTCTGGCAGCGCACCGATGGTGTGGGGAGGAGAGAGGGAGGGAGCTCCCTCCCATCGGGACGCTGCTCTGCTGTGGCAGCGTCCCGATGGTTACCATAGCAACTGGACGCTTTCGTCCAGCTTGCCATGGTAGAGGTAAGCCTGATCAAGCTCCTCCTAAAGGCAGGAGCCTGAACAGGCTTACTATGAATGAAAATACACTGCAGTACACTATACAGTGTACTGCAGTACACTATACAGTGTACTGCAGTGTATTGTAAAACACCAGACCCACTGGATCTTCAAGAACCAAGTGGTTCTGAGTCAAAAAAGTGTAAAAAAAATAAAGTTAAAAAAAGTAAAAAAAAAAATCCCATTTTTCCCTATATAAGCACATTTTAATTGATTAAAAATGAAGACAATAAAATACTTTAACATATTAGGTATCGCCGCGTCCGTAAAAACCCGCTCTATAAAAATATCACATGACCCAACCCCTCAGGTGAACACCGTAAAAAAAATAAAATAAAAACAGGGTAAAAAAAAGCCATTTTTTGTCACTTTACATCACAAAAAGTGTAATACCAAGCGATCAAAAAGGCATATACCCCTCAAAATAGTACCAATCTAACCGTCACCTCTTCCCGCAAAAAATTAGCCCCTACCTGAGACAATTGCCCAAAAAATAAAAAAAACTACAGCTCTCAGACAACGGAGACACTAAAACACGATTTTTTGTTTCAAAAATGATATTATTGTGTAAAACTTAAATAAATAAAAAAAACTATACATGTTAGGTATCGCCACGTCCGTAACAACCTGCTCTACAAAAATATCACATTAGTTAACCCCTCAGGTGAACACAGTAAAAAATAAAAACTGAGCCAGAACAGCCATTTTTGTTTACCTTGCCTAACAAAAAGTGTAATATAAAGTGATCAAAAATCATATGTGCCCCAAAATAGTATCAATAACACTGTCACCTTATCCCTTAGTTTCCAAAATATGGGCACTTTTTGGTTGTTTCTACTGTAGGGGTGCATCGGGGGGGGGGCTTCAAATGGGACATGGTGTCTAAAAACCAGTCCAGCAAAATTCACCCTCCAAAAACCATCTGGCGCACCTTTCATTTTTGCGCTTGGCCATGCACCCATACAGTAGTTTACAATCACATGTGGGGTGTTTCTGTAAATCGCAGAATCAGGGTAATAGTTTTTGAGGTTTTTTTTTTTGCTATTAACCCTTGATGTGTTACAGGAAAAAATGGATTAAAATGGAAAATCTGCAAAAAAAAGTGAAATTTTGAAATGTCATCTCCATTTTCTTTTAAATCTTGTGGAATACATAAAGGGTTAACAAATTTTGTAAAATTAGTTTTGAAAACCTTGAGGGGTGTAGTTTCTAAAATGGGGTAATTTATGGTGGTTTCTATTGTGTTAGCCCCACAAAGTGACTTCAGAACTGAACTGGTGCTTAAAAAAAATGGTTTTGGAAAATGTCTTAAAAATTTTAAGAATTGCTTCTAAAATTCCAAGCCTTCTAACATCCCCAAAAAATAAAATTACATCTACAAAATGATGGCAACATAAAGTAGACATATGGGAAATGTAAAGTAATAACTATTTTGTGAGGGATCACTATCTGCCTTAATAGCAGAGAAATTCAAAGTTTGAAAATTACAAATTTTTCCAAAATTTCTGTAAATTTAGGATTTTTTTTTTTATAAATAAAGGTGATTTATATTGACTCAAATTTACCACTGTCGTGGAGTACAATGTGTCACGAAAAAACAGTCTTGGAATCAGTCGAATTGGTGAAAGAATCCGAAAGTTATGAATTAATAAAGTGACACATGGCTGATTTTAAAAATGTGGCTTTGGCATTAAGTGTAAAAGTAGCTTCGTCCTTAAGGGGTTAATATATCCAATCACAATCATACAAGTATACATTTAAAATCAAATCAAAAGAATGATGATGGTGGCCGCCCATTGCTAATGAGGAAACGTACACATTATCATCTATCTGGGAAATTCTAAATGTCTGCAAGTTCCTCTTTTATCAAGTGATTATGAGTCATTTTTATTTTTTAAGCATATGTGACATCTAATGGAGATTAGAGATTATGTATTATATTATGTATTATATAAGAGATATGGATATAAGAAGATGGAGACTACCTGATAATAAAATACAACCCTAGCACATTTTGTTCATCAACTAACTAAATTTCTTTAACATTTTCCTCCTCTTGAACATAATTTGCTAATAGTCTAAAGAGAGTTTCCCAGTTTACTATATTCAGTTCAAACCAGGCCTATGGGCCATCCATTAACTGAGGTGTATCGATCAGGACAGACCCCTATCATCAATGCATATCTTATATCTGTTCGTTCTCCGATGGGATGGAGAAGGAGACACAAATAAATAAGTGTCTTCCTCCTCTTGAACACAGCCTGACAGTCTGCTTAGGTATCCAGAGGACTCCCCCAATGACTACATTCTGACTGGATTCCCCAGATCAGGGCTGATAAGCCATTCATCATCTATGGTAGACTCTACTGGACACTCAGCATTTTTCCCTGCACTTTCCTTTAAGTTATTCCAAGTTATTCCCTGCACAGCACAGGGGCACAATCAGAAGCAAGGCAAATGTTCAGTAATCATCAGAGTTCAAAGTTGTCATGTCTAGGCTTTCATAGTTCTCATCTGAATCATCAAGTTCAGTATTCGTAGGCTGGATTGATGTGTATATATATATTTCTCTCTTGTAGATTCTCCATGATTCACATTCAGTATACAGGTTATTATTACAGTCAGGTGATGATGATAATATTTTCTTTCTGACCTTTCTGCCAATTTAATCAGAAACAAAAAAATTTAGTATCCTTTTTCAAAGCGAGCATCAACCATCAACCTATCATTTTACTTAACTAAATCAGTTAATTGGGTTCAGTCAACACAGCAAATCAGTCTAATCAATGGACAATTCTTTTTTTGAAATTAGTGGCTCTATAAGGCCCCTTTCACACGGGCGTGATTTCCGCGCGGGTGCAATGCGTGATGTGAACGCATTGCACCCGCACTGAATCCGGACCCATTCATTTCAATGGGGCTGTGCACATGAGCGTGGTTTTCCACGCATCACTCCAGCGTTGCGTGCAAAACGCAGCATGCTCTATATTCTGCGTTTTGCACGCAACGCAGGGCCCCATTGAAGTGAATGGGTGTGCGTGAAAATCGCATTGCATCCGCACACAAGTGTGGGTGCAATGCGTTTTTCACGCAATGGTTTCTGCACCCGGACCCTACTTCTATTTATTATTTTCCGTTCTAACGTTGTTAGAACGGAAAATAATAGCATTCTGAATATCAGAATGCAAAGTAAAATGAGTGTAAAGTGTTTAAAAATAATAAAATAAACTTACCTTATCCATTTGATCGCGTAGTCGGCATCTTCTTCTTCTTTCTCGATCAAGGACCTGCCGAAGGACCTTTGGTGATGTCATCACGCTGGTCACGTGACCAGCGTGATGACATCACCGAAGGTCATTTCGCAGGTCCTTGATCGAGAAAGAAGAAGAAGATGCCGACTACGCGATCAAATGGATAAGGTAAGTTTATTTTATTATTTTTAAACACTTTACACTCATTTTACTTTGCATTCTGATATTCAGAATGCTATTATTTTCCGTTCTAACAACGTTAGAACGGAAAATAATAAAATCACTGGCAATGTTTGTAAACATTCAGTGATTTTCCACGCGCGTGCAAAACGCATTGCACCCGCGCGGAAAACACTGAAACGCCGAACGCAATCGCAGTCAAAACTGACTGCTATTGTGTCCGGATTGCTGCGGATTTTCCGCAACCACACTGAGCGCATCCGGACTAAATCCGGACACGCTCGTGTGAAAGGGGCCTAAATCTCCCTTAACCTCTTAGCATATTCCACATAAGCAGACACTCAAACCATACCATCCTCATCATGGCATGTGCATAGCATGATCTTTTTTCTCTTTCTCAATAAAATCTACACTTTTTTTCTTCAGACTCAGGGATGATTAGCTAAGGTGTAGACCACTGAGCGGCGAGGTAGCAGCCATCTTATTGTCTTATTTTTACTTTTTTTTACACTTGCACGCTTATGCGACTTGTTAAAGTTAAATAATCCAATTTCATTTTTTTTACTTCTCCAACTCGTAACTTCCCCTTTTTGTTCAGTTCTAACTAGATGTCTTAACATGAAACAACGATTACGAACAAAGACAAGACACGGGCCCATCACACACTTCACACGCAAGCAAATACAGTATGCATTGGAGCTCCAATAAAAACTCAGAAAAATATATGCATGACTCCATGAAAAGTTTTTAGCACAAAAATCAATGAAAATGATATTTTATGCAGATCTGCCGAATACTTATATATATTGGGGTTTGTTGTTGGTCTTTTCCTCTTGTCCTAAGAAAACAGATTAGGCACAATCCCCACTAAATTAAACATTTGGGAAAAACAACAGGCTTCCTTGACGTCTATTAACCCCTTCACCCCCGGAGCTTTTTTCGGTTCTGCATTTTCGTTTTGCGCTCCCTGCCTTCAAACAGCCATAACGCTTTTATTTTTCTGTTCACATAGCTGTATGAGGGCTTGTTTTTTGCGGGACAAGTTGTACTTTCCAACGCCACCATTTAATATTGCATACGGTGTAGTGGGAAGCGGGAAAAAAATTCCAAACCGGGTGAAATTGCAAAGAAAACGCTATTCCGCTACAGTTCTACGGGTTTCTTATTTACAGCGTTCGATGTGCATTAAAACTGATCCGTTACTTTCATTCTACTGGTCAGTACGAATCCGGCAATACCTAATATGTATAGTTTTTCCTGCGTTTTCATAGTGATAAAATAATTAGAAAGTTGCCCTTTTTTTTTTTTTTTTTTTCCTTGTCAAATCTTGACCCCTATAACTTTTTGGTATTTATGTGTACAGAGCTGTATGGGGGCTCATTTTTTGCGGGACGATCTGAAGTTTTTATTGATACCATTCTGGGGTGTGTATGACTTTTTGATCACTTTTTATTTAATTTTTTTTAGAAAAAAAAGCAACAAAAAACGGCAAATCGCCATTTGGACGCTTTTTTCCGCCACACAATTCGCCGTATTGGAATTTTTTTTAAAAATATTTTAAAAGTACGGGCGTTTTCGGTCACGGTGATACCCATGATGTCTATATTTATTGTTATGTAGGTATTTATTTTTTACTTATACGTAAAGGGGGGTGATTTGAACTTTTACATCTTTTTTATATATTTTTAAAAAATTTTTTTTACTATTAGAAAGCTGAAATATGGGCTTATATATTGTGGCTTTTTTTTTTTTTCTTTATGAGCAATTATGGATTTTATAGACTCAGAAATCCATGAGTTGCTCATTTCTTATCCTGGCCTGCCATCTAGTGGCCAGAATAAGAATTGCACTTTGAAAACTGTAATCCTCACTACAAAATCCTCACACAAAATCTTGCAAACAAAATGAAAAATAATGTGCACATGATACCAAATGTAAGAATGACCTCATCTTTAACCACGTGGATTTTCTTTACCCCAATTCTAATTTTTTTCCTTTCCTGGTTATTATTATCGACACCTTTTAACTTTAAGATTTTTCTCCTTTACCAAAGAAACAGACATCATCATCCATACTTCCTTTTTTTTTTTTTTTTCACGAATCTACTTATAACCGCAAAGTCTGGGAAAGAAGCCAAGCATACTCAAACAAATCAAAAGTCTCGAAACTTTAAACTTCACTTTATCATTTTTTTCCTTTAAAGACAGTTTTTTTTACTAATCACTGAATGCACTGATAAATCACTAATGGCAGCAGTATACACAGACCATCTACTTTTAAATACTGCATTAAAACCACATCTGCCAAAACAATATCTGAAATGGGAACTACTGCAATTCTACGTTATCAAATAATGATTCTGATTAGAATCTGATTCTTCTCGGTCCATCCTCCTCTTCTACAGAAATGGTACATTTATGACTATCGGGGACCCCACACGAGACGGAAGACAAAGAAAATGCTGTTTAAGTCCCTCTCAAAGCAGCAGCCAGTACTTCCTCTTTTTTACCACTCCACTCATGTTTAACTCTTTCCTTTGCTTTTTAAAAGTAAATCTCTTCCCAATTCTTTCTCCATCATTCTCTTTATGCCGTCTTTGAAAACCACTGCTCCCGACTGCCCATATATTATATACTTCTGTGTGGTCGAGACTTATATCTTCTCAAACGTTTTAAAAGGACAGTTCAGAGATTGCAGCTGCATGCTAACTGTGAGCAGGGGCCCACTGTCAGTGACATCTAGGGGATTAACAGGGCAGCAGAGTTGATATATTCACAGTATAATTCACTCCTCAAAAAGAGGACACCATCTTTTAGAGCCCGTTCAATTTTGCGGAATAGATGTGGCCCATTCATTTCAATGTGCGGCATTAGATCGCGGAGAGCCGCGGCTCTGCGAAAAAAGATAGAACATGTCCTATTCTTGTCCGCAATTGCAGACCAGAATAGGCATTTTGTATGGGGTGCCCGCCATGTGTGTTCCGCAAATTGCGGAACACACACTGGCCGGCATCCGGTGTTGTGGATCCGCAACAACACGGCCGTCTCAACGGGCCCTTAGTTTCATAATCTTATGCTATGCATTGTGTACAAGCAGACGTGTACAAGCAGAGCGCTCTCTAGTAGTCATTTAAATAAATCTGAATGTTAGCACAATGTTAAAATGAAAATTCAAATGACTTTTCTTTTTCATTTCACTTTTGGCAGGGAAAATGTCTGCAAGAAATGAAATTGAAATCTCAATCTACCATTTTCAGCTTCTACTTGGTGTTTTCATTTGACTTGTGATTTTGACATGAAAACCCCACTATAGAAAGAGGATAATTAATTAAAGTGAAAATTTAAAATGAAATAGGCTATTTATTTTTACGTTTTTGTTTTGGCACATATGCCCCACGCTGGAGTTGGAAAAGAAAATTCAAATGGAGGAATTTAATTTTCTTTTTAATTTTGGCATGCATTGTGCAGATTTTAGATGACATTAAAATGTTAAAATGTTATTTTAATTATATCTTTAGATTTTTCAATGTCATTTTAATTTTGGCAGGTTTCACCTCTCATACAGCACTGTAGTTGTTCAATAATACAACTTGCTTAATTGTGCACACAGTGTATGTGAACACACTCTAAACCAACTCAGAAGTGATCTGCCCTATCATTAAAGAAGTATTCCAGTATTTTGTATTTGATGTTACCAGGGCTGTGGAGTCGGTAAGCCAAAGCCCCGACAAAGCATCAGACCTCAGATTGGCTTAATGTTCCCCCATCAGACCTCAGATTGGCTTAATGTTCCCCCATCAGACCTCAGATTGGCTTAATGTTCCCCCATCAGACCTCAGATCGTCTTAATCTGCCCCCATCAGACCTCAGATCGGCATAATCTGCCCCCATCAGACCTCAGATCGGCTTAATCTGCCCCCATCAGACCTCAGATCAGTGTATTGTGCCCCCATCAGACCTCAGGCTTAATGTGCCCCCATCAGACCTCAGGCTTAATGTGCCCCCATCAGACCTCAGGCTTAATGTGCCCCCATCAGACCTCAGGTTTAATGTGCCCCCATCAGACCTCAGGCTTAATGTGCCCCCATCAGACCTCAGGCTTAATGTGCCCCCATCAGACCTCAGGCTTAATGTGCCCCCATCAGACCTCAGGCTTAATGTGCCCCCATCAGACCTCAGGCTTAATGTGCCCCCATCAGACCTCAGATCAGCAGAATGTTCCCACATCAGACCTCAGATCAGCAGAATGTTCCCCCATCAGACCTCAGATCAGCAGAATGTACCCCCATCAGACCTCAGATCAGCAGAATGTACCCCCATCAGACCTCAGGTCAGCAGAATGTGCCCCCATCAGACCTCAGGTCAGCAGAATGTGCCCCCATCAGACCTCAGATCAGCAGAATGTGCCCCCATCAGACCTCAGATCAGCAGAATGTGCCCCCATCAGACCTCAGATCAGCAGAATGTGCCCCCATCAGACCTCAGATCAGCAGAATGTGCCCCCATCAGACCTCAGATAGGCTTAATGTGCCCCAATCAGACCTCAGATAGGCTTAATGTACCCCCATCAGACCTCAGATCAGCGTATTGTGCCCCCATCAGACCTCAGATAGGCTTAATGTGCCCCCATCAGACCTCAGATAGGCTTAATGTGCCCCCATCGGACCTCAGATAGGCTTAATGTGCCCCCATCGGACCTCAGATAGGCTTAATGTGCCCCCATCAGACCTCAGATAGGCTTAATGTGCCCCCATCAGACCTCAGATCAGCAGTGTTCCTCCATCAGACCTCAAATAGGCTTAATGTGCCCCCATCAGACCTCAGATAGGCTTAATGTGCCCCCATCAGACCTCAGATAGGCTTAATGTGCCCCCATCAGACCTCAGATAGGCTTAATGTGCCCCCATCAGACCTCAGATCGGCTTAATGTGCCCCCATCAGACCTCAGATCGGCTTAATCTGCCCCCATCAGACCTCAGATCGGCTTAATCTGCCCCCATCAGACCTCAGATCGGCGTATTGTGCCCCCATCAGACCTCAGATCGGCTTAATGTGCCCCCATCAGACCTCAGATCGGCTTAATGTGCCCCCATCAGACCTCAGATCGGCTTAATGTGCCCCCATCAGACCTCAGATCGGCTTAATGTTCCCCCATCAGACCTCAGATCGGCTTAATGTTCCCCCATCAGACCTCAGATCAGCAGAATGTACCCCCTTCAGACCTCAGATCATCAGAATGTGCCCCCTTCAGACCTCAGATCATCAGAATGTGCCCCCATCAGACCTCAGATCATCAGAATGTGCCCCCATCAGACCTCAGATCATCAGAATGTGCCCCCATCAGACCTCAGATCATCAGAATGTGCCCCCATCAGACCTCAGATCAGCAGAATGTACCCCCATCAGACCTCAGATCAGCAGAATGTGCCCCCATCAGACCTCAGATCAGCAGAATGTGCCCCCATCAGACCTCAGATCAGCAGAATTTGCCCCCATCAGACTCCATAATGGAAGCGCTCACTTGTATTCGCCTGATTGTACTAAGGCCATCCCTGCTGGGCCCCCCCAGAGGTATTGGGTCTGGAGCATCGCCTCCCCTGCCCCCCCCAGTAGCTACGCCTCTGGGCCTGATGTATGAAAACTGTCTAGGTCTAAGAATTTTTTTGTTGCCCATAGCAACCAATCAGAGCTCCCCTTTCATTTCTCCAGAGCACTATATGAAATGAAAGGGGAGCTCTGATTGGTTGCTATGGGCAACAAAGAAACTTCTACACCTAGACAGTTTCCATACATAAGACTCTAGGTGTTTTACATCAGCAGCAGATAGAAGCCATGAGAGCAGCTAACCTCTCCAAACATGAGCTCAGAGGAAACAAAGCATACAGAGAGAACATGCACTGGACATAAAGGGCAGTACACAGTCATCTCAACTAAAAGCCTAAATCCTTAGATCAGGAATAGAACAGACATTTATAGGACATTTCATCATTTTCACAAATTCTTATAAAAATATATTCAGCACTTATTGCACTGAACTAAATGTACTAATTCATTATATATTTTAGGAGTCGGAGTCGGTCCATTTTATTCCGACTCCAGCAAAATGGTGACCGACTCCACGACTCCGACTCCACAGCCCTGGATGTTACTGATGCCCCTCCTGCCCCCTTGCATATACCCTTGTTCGATATCACAAATTGGACAGGTGTGTGTCATAGGAATATGTTAGCTGTCAGCTGCGCACAAAAGAATTCCAAACTAGGAATAACATGTCTTGTGATTTTAGGCCAGGAGTGCACAACCCGTGGCCCCAGTCCTGCCTGACAGACACACTGCTGATCATCTTCCTGTGCGGGCAGCTTTGTTTCTGAGCACAGAGCCATACAGCTCTGGATTAAAGCTCCTGTACTCTAGCGGGATTGAGGCAGGTTGGATCCCCAGTTGTCAGTGACAGCCGGGGACCACGAGGAGAAGACAGAAGCAGTTTATTACTACTTATGCCTTCCCCTGTGCATAGTGCTCACTGAGTGCTATGCAGCAAATAGAGGAAGTGTCTATGCTGCTTCTTTTATTGGACCCTGCGATCATGTGATCATGACGTCACCGGCTTTAGCGCTGCCCTAGCTGTTTTACTCCATTTGGCCATGGTCTAATCTGTGTTGGAGGCTCCATTAGAAATGCTGGACAAAAAAGAGCAGAGCATGCTGAAATATTTTGTCTGCTAAGGTGGGTCTATCAGGTGCAATTTGGTTCCTTCATTTGATGGCAAAAGCTCTTCTTTTGTTTTTGCTGTTCTGCAGCAACTGTAACAGAGAACAACAGAAATAAAAAGGAAAACTGACTTAGTTGCCCATAACCACCAATCGGGTTCCATCTCTCATTTTCCAAAGGAAGTCTTCAAATGAAGGGTGAAATATGATTGGTTGCTATGATCAACTAAGGCCCCTTTGCAATTGCGTTTGAATTGCCTGATCAGGCTACTTGTGCTCACCCATCTACTGCCGGATCCCCATTGACTATTTGGGAATTGGCCGGGCAAAAACAGGCTGGATCTTACACCAGTTTTGAGAAGTCTCCCCCATAATGTTTTTGAGTGTGAATCAATCTCTTGTATCTGTCTCTTTAATACTGATGTGTCAAATTAATTCTGGTATAATGTTTTTTTCCCCAGTACTGTATTTTTTATTTATTTATTTTATTTTTTATAGGTCCTTGGCAGTCGGTATTAAATCTGGTTACAAGTTCTTTTCTTTGCCTTCTGTGGATAAGCTTGAGCAAATATACGAATGCAGTAAGTTGACAAATTTAAAAGAACACTAACTTTCTAATCCCTAGTACAGTTTTTTTTTTTTTGTTAGATTTTTTTTTTTATTTGAAAGTGTATTTATATACATGAACAAAGGATGTGCTCACTAAGGTTCTGACCATTGAGATCACCATGGAAGAGAAACTAAATGCCAGGGGCGGACTGGGAATGTAAATTGGCACTATGTTGTAGGTGTGTACAAATTGACAAAAGGCAGGGACAGCAATACCATAGTGCAGCGTAAAATACCAGCCCAGTAGCGCCAAATACCACAGTACAGAACAATATACTGCCATAGTTTTCAACTGTATTTAGGCCGTAGAAGTGAATGAAGCGGTGATTGCACTTTCATGGTGCACTTCCTATTCACTTCAATGGGACATCCGAAGTTCAATAGAAATTAATGGAGGGCGGTTGTACCTGTGCATGTGCAGTGTGCCCTCTGGATCTTTGCGAGCTTCAGAGGTGCACCCCGCACCTATCAGCCATTGGGAGCATATCCTATAAGCAATTAATTAATGCTAAGATCATTATATGCCTGGCTGGTGGCCGTGAGGAGGACCTGGTTGGCCCACTGGGAAATTTCCCCGTAGGGTCTATGGCCAGTCCACCCGTGCTGAATGCAGGAACACAAGCAAGTTAACTGCAAGAAATGTTTGGATACTGTATGTAACAAAGCATAAGCTGTCGGGATTCCAGATCTTATTCTCCTGTCTGTCAGGTCATACTGGAAGTGTTGGTTGAGTAAATAAGGTGAGCTACAATTTGGGAACTATTAACCCTTTCCCAGCAAAAGTCAGTTTGAACCAAATGCTGAAGCACCATTTTTCAAATCTGATACGTGTCACTTTATCTTGTAGTAACTTTGGCTTTTACTTATTCAAGCTATTCTGTTTGTTATTGACACATCATACTTCTTGTTAGTGGTGAATTTGAGTTGATATGTTTTACCTTTTTGTATTAAAAAAATATAAAAAATTTTCTGAGAATTTGGAAAAATACATTTTCTTTGCTTTTAAGACAGTGATTCCTCTCAAAATAGTTAATTAACATTCACTATATGTCTACATTATATTGGCATCATTTTGTAAATGTCATTTTATTAGGATTGTGGAAGGCTCAGAATTTATAAAGCAATTTTTGAAATTTTCATGAAAATTTTCAAAATTGTTTTTTTAAGGACCAATTCAGTTCTAAAGTGTCTTTAGGGGGCTTATATAATAGAAACCACCCAAAATGACCCCATTTAGAAGATACACCCCTCAAATTATTCAAAACTGATTTTGCAAACGTTTTTAACCCTTTAAGTGTTCCACAGGAATTAAAGCTAAATGTAAGTAAAATGTAAAAATGTCATGTTTTTGTGCAGATTTTCCATTTTAATTAATTTTTCTTGCAACACAGCAATGGTTAACAGCAAAACAAACTTCAGTATTTATTACCCTGATTCTGCAGTTTACAGAAACACCCCATATGTGGTTGTAAATCTCTTAATGGGCACATGGCAGGGCTCAGAAGGAAAGGAGCGCAATATTGTTTTTGGAGGGCAGATTTTGCTGGAACGGTTTTCAGGTGCCATGTCACATTTGAAGAAACCCTGAGGTACCCCTAGAAAGGTGACCCCATTTTGGAAACTACACCCTTCAAGCAATTGATTGAGAGGTGAAGTGAATGCTTTGGCTCAACAAGTATTTCATAGAATTTAGAAACCCATGGCTGTGAAAATGAAAAATTAAATCTTATTTCCAATAAAATGTTGCTTTAGCCCCATATTTTTCATTTTTCACAAGGGGTAACAGGAGAAAATCCATCCCACAATTTGTTATCCATTTTTCCTGAATAGGACAGCACCCCATATCTGGTCGTAAACTGTTCTTTGTGAGCAATGCAGTGTTCAGAAGAGAAAGAGCATCAGTAGGATTTTCTAACATGGAATTTGCTGATCGTTATTTTTAGGGGCCATAACATTTTTATTTTTTTGTTGACTGAGCTGTGTGAGGGTTTGTTTGTTGTGGGACAAGCTGTAGGGTTTTCTTTTGTACTGTTTTGGGGTACAAATACAGTGCCTTGCGAAAGTATTCAGCCCCCTGGAACTTTCCAACCTTTTGCCACATTTCAGGCTTCAAACAAAAAGATATAACATTTTAAAGGGGTTGTCCAAGTGATGAAAAAAAAATATAGCACTGTAAATCTGATGGGTAGCAATATATAACTAAGTTCAGCAAGTTTTAGGCAAAAAAAATCTATATTTCCTCATTTCCCTGGTTCTCTTCTGGCCTTTGTTTACATGCAGTAATAACAATCTCTGCCCCTCCCCCCTTCTCTGCAAAGGCAGTGAATATAAGTGCTGTGAGTACATGTCTGCCTACTGGGATACTCAGCAGCATGTTGTTTGTGTAGGACTACAAGTGCCAGCTGTACAATGACACTGCTGATACACACAGGAAATTCTCCCTACCTGTTCTTGTACAATACAATTCCTCTATAGCTTCTTGCCCAGCATTTGTCTCCTCTCACTGCTGTAGCTACTATTTGTTGTAAAGTGTTGAGCCCTCAGTGTGTTCTGGCTGAAGGGGTTAAAGGGGTTGTCCGAGTTATGACAAAAAATATATAGCACTGTAAATCTGATGGGCAGCAATATATAACTAAGTTAAAGGGTTATTCTCATTTTAGACAATGGGGGCATATCGCTAGGATATGCCCCCATTGTCTTATAGGTGCGGGTCCCACCGCTGGGACCCGCACCTATATCCAGAACGGAGCCTCCGAAATGAATGAGGGCGCACTGCGCATGCGCAGCCGCCCTCCATTCATTTCTATGGGGCCGCCGAAAATAGCCGAGCGCTGGCTCGGCTACTTCCGTCGGCTCCATAGAAATGAATGGGAGCGCACCGCGCATGCACGGCCCGGCTCCCATTCATTTCTATGAACGGCTCGGGGAGCCGCGCCTGGTGGTGGCCGGACCCCAGGAAACCTGGGGTCCTCCAGGCGCAGCGCTCCCCGCTCCGTTCTGGAGATAGGTGCGGGTCCCAGCGGTGGGACCCGCACCTATAAGACAATGGGGGCATATCCTAGCGATATGCCCCCATTGTCTGAAATGAGAATACCCCTTTAAGCAAGTTGTAAGCAAAAAAAATCCATATTTCCTAATTTCCCTGGTTCTCTTCTGGTCTTTGTTTACATGCAATAACAACAATCTCAGCCCCTCCCCCTTCTCCCCCCCTCTCTGCAAAGGGAATGAATACAAGTGCTGAGTGACATGTCTGCCTGCTGGAATACTCAGCAGCATGTTGTATGTGTAGGACTACAAGTCCCAGCTGTACAATGACACTGCTAATACATACAGGAAATTCTCCCTACCTGTTCTTGTACAATACAATTCCTCTACAGCTCTTGTGCCCAGCATTTGTCTCCTCTCACTGCTGCAGCTACTGTTTGTTCTAAAGCCTTGAGCCCTCAGTGTGTTCTGGCTGAAGGGGTTAATGTTTTATCTGAAGGAATCCAGGGAGAGAGAAGATAGCAGCCCGGCAAAGAAAGGGGGCGTGGCCAGTGACGTCTGGTGTACGGATTCTTATCTGAACTCTGAGGCTTGTACACAAAACATCATAGACCAGGGAGATAAGGTGACATCACAGGTCATGTGACCCTCAGTCAACTCTGAGAAACCAGCAGCTTTAGAAACACAAAGTATATGGGAAAGTTGTTATACCTGACAAGTTAGTAACATATAAAGAACAAAAAAATTACTCGGACAACCCCTTTAAATTTTTGGTGAAGAATCAACAACGAGTGGGTCACAATTGTGAAGTGGAACGAAATTTATTGGATCATTCAAACTTTTTTTGTAATAATAAAATTGAAAAGTGCAAAATTATTCGGTCCCCTTGCATTAATACTTTGTTGCGCCACCTTTTGCTGGGATTACAGCTGCATGTCACTTGGGGTATGTCTCTATCAGTTTTGCACATCTAGAGACTGAAATTCTTGCCCATTCTTCCTTGCAAAACAGCTCGAGCTCTTTGAGGTTGGATGGAGAACGTTTGTGAACAGCAGTTTTCAGCTCTTTCCACATATTCTCAATTGGATTCAGGTCTGGACTTTGACTTGGCCATTCTAAGACCTGGATACGTTTATTTTTTAATCATTCCATTGTAGATTTTGCTTTATGTTCGGGATCATTGTCTTGTTGGAAGATAAATCTCCGTCCTAGTCTCTGGTCTTTTGCAGACTCCAACAGGTTTTCATCCAGAATGGTTCTGTATTTGGCTCCATCCATCTTCCCTGCTGATGAAAAGCAGGGCCAAACCATGATGCTGCCACCACCATGTTTGACAGTGGGGATGATGTGTTCAGGGTGATGAGCTGTGTTGCTTTTACGCCAAACATATAGTTTTGCATTGTTTCCAAAAAGTTCGATTTTGGTTTCATCTGACCAGAGCACCTTCTTCCACATGTTTGGTGTGTCTCCCAGGTGGCTTGTGGCAAACTGTAAACGAGACTTTTTATGGATATCTTTGAGAAATGGCTTTCTTCTTGCCACTCTTCCATAAAGGCCAGATTTGTGAAGTGTTCGACTGATTGTTGTCCTATGGACAGACTCTCCTACCTCAGCTGTAGATCTCTGCAGTTCATCCAGAGTGATCATGGGCCTCTTGGCTGCATCTCTGATCAGTCTTCTCCTTGTTTGAGATGAAAGTTTAGAGGGACGGTCAGGTCTTGGTAGATTTGCAGTGGTCTGATTCTCCTTCCATTTCAATATGATCGCTTGCACAGTGCTCCTTGGGATGTTTAAAGCTTGGGAAATCTTTTGGTATCCAAATCCAGCTTTAAACTTCTCCACAACAGTATCACGGACCTGCCTGGTGTGTTCCTTGGTCTTCATGATGCTCTCTGTGCTTCAAACAGAACCCTGAGACTACCGTGTTTCCACGAAAATAAGACAGTGTCTTATTATTTTTTTTCCTCCAAAAAAAGCGTTAGGGCTTATTTTTGGGATAGGTCTTATTTTCAGGTAAACACGTGCCCCCATCAGACCCCTGATCAGCCCACTGTGCCCCCTTCAGACCTCAGATCAGCGTGCCCCCATCAGACCTCAGACCAGCCCACCCAGCCCCATAACAATAAAATAAAAAACTCCTCTTACCTGTCCTGCGCCGCGGCTACGCTCCGGGTGCTCCTCTGGCTTCTGAGGCCGGCGCTGCATTGTCACCTGGCTGCGTGCAGCGTCAGGTCATAGTGTGCGCACTACGTCCTGACGCTGTACGCGGTCAGGACAGTGCAGCGCCGGCCCTGCAAGCCTGTGGAGCGCTGGACCCGGAGCAGAGCCGCGGCGCAGGACAGGTAAGAGGAGTTTTTTATTTTATTACTAAGGGGCAGGGTCGGCTGATCTGAGGTCTGATAGGGTGCCGGCAGCGAAAATATACAAGTGAGCGCTTCCATAATGGAAGCGCTCACTTGTATTCACTTTATACAGTAACATAGATAGGGCTTATTTTTGGAGTAGGGCTTATATTTTAAGCCTACTCCAAAAACAAGGCAAAATAGCACTAGGGCTAGGGATAGGTCTTATTTTCGGGAAAACACAGTATCACAGAGCAGGTGCATTTATACGGAGACTTGATTACACACAGGTGGATTCTATTTATCTTCATCAGTCATTTAGGACAACATTGGCTCATTCAGAGATCCGATTGTGAGACTGTTTTCTCGTGACACATTGTACTTCAAGTTAATGGTAAATTTGAGTCGATAAGTTTTAATTTTATTTATAAAAAAATCCCAAAGTTAACGAAATTTCGTTTTCTAAATTTGAATCTCTCTGCTTTTAAGACAGATAGCGATACCCCATAAAATCGTTTTTAATTTACATTCCCCATATGTCTACTTTACGTTGACATCATTTTGGTAGTGTCATTTTATTTTTTTAGGACAGTAGAAGGTTTAGAATTTTAGACGCAATTTTTGCAAATTTGCAAAATCAACTTTTTTAAGGACCAGTTCAGTTCTGAAGTCACTTTGTGGGCTTACATTATAGAAACCACCCATAAATTAGAAACTACACCCCTCAAACTATTCAAAACTGGTTTTAGAAATGTTGTTAACCCTTTAAGTATTCCACAGGAATTAAAGCAAAATAGATGTGAAATTTCAAAATTTCACTTTTTTGCAGATTTTCCATTTGAATCATTTTTTCCTGAAACACATCAAGGGTTAACAACAAAACAAAACTCAATATTTATTACCCTGATTCTGCAGTTTGCAGAAATACCCCACATGTGGTCGTAAACTGTTATTTTTGGGATACGCCAGGGCTCAGAAGGGGAGGAGCAGCATCTGCATTTTCTAACATGGAATTTTCTGTCATGGTTTTTTGGAGTGATAACTTTTTAATTTTTTTGTGGACTGAGCTGCGTGAGGTCTTATTTTTTGCGGGACAAGCTGTGCTTTTTATTGGCACCATTTTGGGGTACATCCGGCTTGCTGATCACTTTTTAATCTAATTTTTGGGAGCTTAACTAAAAAAAAAAAAAAAGCAGGGGCATTTTTCTACATTTTTTTTACACCGTTCACTTGATGGGGTAGATCATGTGATATTTTTGTAGAGCCAGTTGTTACGGACGCAACGATACCAAATATGTCTATTTTTTATTTCTTTTTTTTTACGTTTTACACAATAAGAGCATTTTTAGAAAAAAAATCAGGTTTTGTGTTGCAATTTTTTAAGAGACATTTTTTTTTTTTTTTTCATTTTTCTGGCTATGATCTTGTATGGGGGCTCATTTTTTGCGGGATGAGGTGACGTTTTTATTGCTATCATTTTGGGATGCATACGACTTTTTGATTGTTTGATATTATGTTTTTTGTTAGGTGAGGCGACAAAAAAAGCTGTTTTGGCATAATTTTTATTAGAATTTTTTTACGCAGTTCACTTGATGGGGTAGATCGTGTGATATTTTTATAGAGCCAGCCGTTTCGGACGCGGTGATACCAAATATGTCTATTTTATTTATTTTTATTTGTAACATTTTTTTAATGACATATTTGGGGGAAAATTATTGATTTTTTTTTTATATATATTTTTTTTATAACATAGTAACATAGTTTGTAAGGCCGAAAAAAGACATCTGTCCATCCAGTTCAGCCTGTTTTCCTACAAGTTTTCCTATTACTTTTTTATTTTTTATTTTACACTTTGTGTCCCCCATAAGGTCATACAAGACCTCAGGGGGACATTTAACTTCACCCCTGGGAACGGTCCCTGCCTTCTCTTTGGGGTACCCTGCTGTCACTGACATCAGGCACCCCACTGTGCAGCTGCACGATTAGCGTGCAGCTGCTATCTCTGAATGGACGTTCAGAAACGTCCATTCAGAGATAGATAACCACTTCACAGACGTTTATTTACTATGGGCGGACGGGAAGTGGTTAAACTTCTCCACAACAATATCACGGACCTGCCTGGTGTGTTCCTTGGTCTTCATGATGCTCTCTGTGCTGTAAACAGAACCCTGAGACTATCACAGAACAGGTGCATTTATACAGAGACTTGATTACACACAGGTGGATTCTATTTATCTTCATCAGTCATTTAGGACAACATTGGATCATTCAGAGATCCTCAATGAACTTCTGGAGTGAGTTTTCTGAACTGAAAGTAAATGGGCCGAATAATTTTGCACGCCCAACTTTTCAGTTTTATTATTACAAAAAAAGTTTAAATGATCTAATAAATTTCATTCCACTTCACAATTGTGACCCACTTGTTGATTCTTCACCAAAAATGTAAAATGTTATATCTTTTTGTTTAAAGCCTGAAATGTGGCAAAAGGTTGAAAAGTTCCAGGGGGCCGAACACTTTCGCAAGGCACTGTAACTTTTGAATCACTTGTTAAACCATTTTTTGGGAGGTGAGGTGGGAAAAATTGCAGTTCTGTCAATGTTTTTTTTTTATTTGGGGTTCTCCATGCAGTATGTACTGTAACTGTTGGTCAATACGGTTATGGTGACGCCAAAGTTATATAGTTTTTCAAGTTTACTACGTTTGCAGTAAAATTACTTTTTTTAAAAAAAATTGTTATATTTTGCATTGCCATATACTAACATGTTTTTCCCCCCGTGAACATAACTTTGTGTGGGCTTGTTTTTAAACAGGAAGACCTGTCATTTTTATTGGTATCATTTTAGAATACATTTGACTTTTTTGATCACTTTTTATTTTTTTTTGTGAAGTGACAAAAAAGGAATTCCGTATTTTTTTTTTTTTTAATTTTTATTTTTTACAGCGTTCACCACATGGGATTATCAATATGGTTGTTTTGTAGATCAGGTCAGTACGGATGTGGTGATATCTGTTTTGTAGTTTATTTTACTTTAATTATTTTTAATTAATTATAAATGAGTGGATATGGGAAAAAGCTGTTTATTTTATTTTTTCATTTACACTTTTATTTAATGTTTTTGTATTTTTTTTTACCTTTTTTTTTTTTTTTTTTTTTTTTTTTTACCCTTTTTTGTTTTTTAATCAAGTACGACTTGGTTCTTCAAGATCCAGTGCACCTATTGCAGTGTACAGTACCTATAAGTTTTACATTGACACTAAGGGCTCTTTCACATGGATGTGTCCCATGTGGGAATCACAATCCGTGTGAGAAAGGGAAAAGTGCATGGCATTATCATGATTGATAATGCTGTGTGCCTTTATGTGACCTTTCTTTTTTTTCTTATTCATATTTTATTAAGTGATTTTTGAACCCTATGTAAATCACATACATGTTACAAGTGATAGAACAATCCAGTAGATTTGGACATTTATAAAGCTCAATGTACTTAAAGAACAATAAAAAAATTACAAAACGAAACAGAGTGTCTCTCTGTGTCCATTAAACCATCATGTGTTATCGAGTGTCCCATGGCTGCCAGCATCTCAACAATCTGGCTACCGTATTGCGTTGGAGGGAGACTGAGTGCTCCCAAGCCCTTATTTCCCGTATCCGAGCACCGAGATCTAAAGTCGTAGGTGGGGAGGTTTACTTCCAGAGCAGGGCAATTAAACACTTTGCTGTGGTTAGTATGTGAAGGAGCAGCCTGTCCCCTCAGTGTGGGCGGAACCACATTTAGAAGGAGAATGGATGGATCATTGGGAAGTGAAATATTTAAAATGACATGGTGTCAGGACCGGGCATGACCAAAAAATATGGAATAAAGAGGCATGCAGAAGGGAGCACCTCCAACAGAGATCCGGTACCTCAGGATTCATAGTGTGCAATACTGCAGGTGTATGGTACCAGAAGATTAATATTTTACGTTGGTTCTCTTTGTATATTATGGAAGAAGAGCTAGTATGCGCCCTTCTCCAAATGGTCCGCCAGGACTCTGGGGAGAGCTCCTTTTGCAGCCATTCTTCCCATTTCAGCATATAGGGAGTTTTGAATCGTATCCTCGGTGCTGTCTCCAGGAGACCGGTATACTGTCCTGACGAAGAGGGTTGTCCATCCCTCGAAATGCATTGACAAGTGTTTTATACTGAATAAAAAGCACCTGCATTTCTTTTATACTGTGGATGCATTATTCTCCTGAAGACAGCGCTAAGGATACGATTTAAAACTCCCTTTTCACCTTTGATCTAAACTCCTGGTTACCACGTACAGCGATACAGGCTCTGAATCGTGGCAGGAGTCCGGGACTCCCGTTTGCTGGTCGGGCTTGTGAACCAGCTAGGCGTCTTTCAGTAGTTGTGACTCCTCACAACTATACATGGTAAGCTCAATACAGCCTACTATTTTTGATTTGTTTTAAATAATACCGCACATGTGGCGCTTTTTTCTTGTTTTTGTTTATTTCATATTTCAGCATATAAGGATGTTTAAATCTCGCAGGGTACAGAGACGCTCGAATGGGGTAAGAGAGGGGACAGTCGCTGATCCCAGGGTACTCTTACAGTAGTGAAGTATTCTTTTGAATTGGAATTTTAGAGTATGAGGTAGTGAGAATTTAGCCTGTAGCTCCTCAAAGGAGAGAATCTTCCCTGAGAGCTGGTCCTTCAGGTCGACAAGGTGGTGCAACCCAACATCCAACCAAGGTCTCACCATTTCCGCCTCGAAACTGCCTGGTAGATGGGGAGTGAATATGTGACCTTTCTGTAAAAGAATCATACTGACATAAAGCTGTCAGTATGATTCTGTAGAAGAAAGGTCAAACAGAGGCACACAGTATTATCAATCATGATAATGCTGTGCACTTCCTAAGTCCAGAACGCACGATCACCAGCTGTTGTAAAACTACAACTCCCACCATGCCCTGCTGTAGGCTTGTAGTTTTGCAACAGCTGGAGAGCCGCAGGTTGTCCATCCCTAACATAGAGCGTGATTTCCTATGCACCGTGTGAAAGAGCCCTAAGTCTGATCAGACACTGCCTCTGGCAAGGTCTGTCAGGCTTCAGTACAAGGCCAAACAACAATTGGGACGCTGCCATTGCAGTGCAGCGGCCTAGTAGGTAGAGAGGGAACTGGGAAGCTGTGCAGACACAGCAGGGGACCACTCTCATTGCACCCTTGTTGGCTTCTCCTGGAGAGCAGAGACTCCAGGACTGTGACACTTTATAGTATTACACCCAATTGTGCTAAATTAAATGCAATCTGGACTAGGGCTGGGCAATTAATGGAATTAATTTGATTAATTCGCCAATTGCAAGCCTCACAATTTTATTTTTTAGGAAAATCGTGAATTCGATTTTCCTAAAATGGCGCCCGACGTATAAAATAAAAAAATCTCTCACCTGTCCTGCGCCGCGGCTCCACTCCGGTATCCGGCGCTCCTCTTCTTTTCCGGGACTGCGCTGCACTGTCCTGACCGCGTACAGCGTCAGGACGTAGTGCGCGCACTCTGACGCTGCACGCAGTCAGGAGACAGTGCAGCGCCGGGAGAAGAAGAGGGGCGCGGACGTGGAGCGGAGCCGCGGCGCAGGACAGGTAAGGGATTTTTTTTTAATTATTATTATGATGGTGGCTGATCGGAGGTCTGAAGGGGGCACTTTGGGCTGCTCTGAGGTCTGAAGGGGGCACTTTGGGCTGCTCTGAGGTCTGGAGGGGGCACTTTGGGCTGCTCTGAGGCCTGGAGGGGGCACTTTGGGCTGCTCTGAGGCCTGGAGGGGGCACTTTGGGCTGCTCTGAGGTCTGGAGGGGGCACTTTGGGCTGCTCTGAGGTCTGGAGGGGGCACTTTGGGCTGCTCTGAGGTCTGGAGGGGGCACTTTGGGCTGCTCTGAGGTCTGGAGGGGGCACTTTGGGCTGCTCTGAGGTCTGGAGGGCGCACTTTGGGCTGCTCTGAGGTCTGGAGGGCGCACTTTGGGCTGCTCTGAGGTCTGGAGGGGGCACTTTGGGCTGCTCTGAGGTCTGGAGGGGGCACTTTGGGCTGCTCTGAGGTCTGGAGGGGGCACTTTGGGCTGCTCTGAGGTCTGGAGGAGGCACTTTGGGCTGCTCTGAGGTCTGGAGGGGGCACTTTGGGCTGCTCTGAGGTCTGGAGGGGGCACAGTGGGCTGATCTGAGGTCTGGAGGGGGCACAGTGGGCTGATCTGAGGTCTGATGAGGGCACAGTGGGCTGATCTGAGGTCTGATGAGGGCACAGTGGGCTGATCTGAGGTCTGATGAGGGCACAGTGGGCTGATCTGAGGTCTGATGAGGGCACAGTGGGCTGATCTGAGGTCTGATGGGGGCACAGTGGGCTGATCTGAGGTCTGATGGGGGCACAGTGGGCTGATCTGAGGTCTGATGGTGGCACAGTGGGCTGATCTGAGGTCTGATGGGGGCACAGTGGGCTGATCTGAGGTCTGATGGCGGCACAGTGGGCTGATCTGAGGTCTGATGGGGGCACAGTGGGCTGATCTGAGGTCTGATGGGGGCACAGTGGGCTGATCTGAGGTCTGATGGGGGCACTTTGGGCTGCTCTGAGGTCTGGAGGGGACACTTTGGGCTGCTCTGAGGTCTGGATGAGGCACTTTGGGCTGCTCTGAGGTCTGAAAGGGGCACTTTGGGCTGCTCTGAGGTCTGAAGGGGGCACTTTGGGCTGCTCTGAGGTCTGGAGGGGGCACTTTGGGCTGCTCTGAGGTCTGGAGGGGGCACTTTGGGCTGCTCTGAGGTCTGGAGGGGGCACTTTGGGCTGCTCTGAGGTCTGGAGGAGGCACTTTGGGCTGCTCTGAGGTCTGGAGGGGGCACTTTGGGCTGCTCTGAGGTCTGGAGGGGGCACTTTGGGCTGATCTGAGGTCTGATGGGGGCACAGTGGGCTGATCTGAGGTCTGATGAGGGCACAGTGGGCTGATCTGAGGTCTGATGAGGGCACAGTGGGCTGATCTGAGGTCTGATGGGGGCACAGTGGGCTGATCTGAGGTCTGATGGGGGCACTTTGGGCTGCTCTGAGGTCTGGAGGGGACACTTTGGGCTGCTCTGAGGTCTGGATGAGGCACTTTGGGCTGCTCTGAGGTCTGAAAGGGGCACTTTGGGCTGCTCTGAGGTCTGAAGGGGGCACTTTGGGCTGCTCTGAGGTCTGGAGGGGGCACTTTGGGCTGCTCTGAGGTCTGGAGGGGGCACTTTGGGCTGCTCTGAGGTCTGGAGGGGGCACTTTGGGCTGCTCTGAGGTCTGGAGGGGGCACTTTGGGCTGCTCTGAGGTCTGGAGGGGGCACTTTGGGCTGCTCTGAGGTCTGGAGGGGGCACTTTGGGCTGCTCTGAGGTCTGGAGGGCGCACTTTGGGCTGCTCTGAGGTCTGGAGGGCGCACTTTGGGCTGCTCTGAGGTCTGGAGGGGGCACTTTGGGCTGCTCTGAGGTCTGGAGGGGGCACTTTGGGCTGCTCTGAGGTCTGGAGGGGGCACTTTGGGCTGCTCTGAGGTCTGGAGGGGGCACTTTGGGCTGCTCTGAGGTCTGGAGGAGGCACTTTGGGCTGCTCTGAGGTCTGGAGGGGGCACTTTGGGCTGCTCTGAGGTCTGGAGGGGGCACTTTGGGCTGCTCTGAGGTCTGGAGGGGGGCACAGTGGGCTGATCTGAGGTCTGATGAGGGCACAGTGGGCTGATCTGAGGTCTGATGAGGGCACAGTGGGCTGATCTGAGGTCTGATGAGGGCACAGTGGGCTGATCTGAGGTCTGATGGGGGCACAGTGGGCTGATCTGAGGTCTGATGGGGCACAGTGGGCTGATCTGAGGTCTGATGGCGGCACAGTGGGCTGATCTGAGGTCTGATGGGGGCACAGTGGGCTGATCTGAGGTCTGATGGCGGCACAGTGGGCTTATCTGAGGTCTGATGGGGGCACAGTGGGCTGATCTGAGGTCTGATGGGGGCACAGTGGGCTGATCTGAGGTCTGATGGGGGCACAGTGGGCTGATCTGAGGTCTGATGGGGGCACTTTGGGCTGCTCTGAGGTCTGGATGAGGCACTTTGGGCTGCTCTGAGGTCTGAAAGGGGCACTTTGGGCTGTTCTGAGGTCTGGAGGGGGCACTTTGGGCTGCTCTGAGGTCTGGAGGGGGCACTTTGGGCTGCTCTGAGGTCTGGAGGGGGCACTTTGGGCTGCTCTGAGGTCTGGAGGAGGCACTTTGGGCTGCTCTGAGGTCTGGAGGGGGCACTTTGGGCTGCTCTGAGGTCTGGAGGGGGCACTTTGGGCTGATCTGAGGTCTGATGGGGGCACAGTGGGCTGATCTGAGGTCTGATGAGGGCACAGTGGGCTGATCTGAGGTCTGATGAGGGCACAGTGGGCTGATCTGAGGTCTGATGGGGGCACAGTGGGCTGATCTGAGGTCTGAATGGGGGCACTTTGGGCTGCTCTGAGGTCTGGAGGGGACACTTTGGGCTGCTCTGAGGTCTGGATGAGGCACTTTGGGCTGCTCTGAGGTCTGAAAGGGGCACTTTGGGCTGCTCTGAGGTCTGAAGGGGGCACTTTGGGCTGCTCTGAGGTCTGGAGGGGGCACTTTGGGCTGCTCTGAGGTCTGGAGGAGGCACTTTGGGCTGCTCTGAGGTCTGGAGGGGGCACTTTGGGCTGCTCTGAGGTCTGGAGGGGGCACTTGGGCTGATCTGAGGTCTGATGGGGGCACAGTGGGCTGATCTGAGGTCTGATGAGGGCACAGTGGGCTGATCTGAGGTCTGATGAGGGCACAGTGGGCTGATCTGAGGTCTGATGAGGGCACAGTGGGCTGATCTGAGGTCTGATGAGGGCACAGTGGGCTGATCTGAAGTCTGATGGGGGCACAGTGGGCTGATCTGAGGTCTGATGGGGGCACAGTGGGCTGATCTGAGGTCTGATGGGGGCACAGTGGGCTGATCTGAGGTCTGATGGCGGCACAGTGGGCTGATCTGAGGTCTGATGGCGGCACAGTGGGCTGATCTGAGGTCTGATGGGGGCACAGTGGGGCTGATCTGAGGTCTGATGGGGGCACAGTGGGCTGATCTGAGGTCTGATGGGGGCACTTTGGGCTGCTCTGAGGTCTGGAGGGGGCACTTTGGCCTGCTCTGAGGTCTGGATGAGGCACTTTGGGCTGCTCTGAGGTCTGAAAGGGGCACTTTGGGCTGCTCTGAGGTCTGAAGGGGGCACTGTGGGCTAATCTGAGGTCTGATGGGGCACAGTGGGCTAATCTGAGGTCTGATGGGGCACAGTGGGCTAATCTGAGGTCTGATGGGGGCACAGTGGGCTGATGTGGGGTCTGATGGGGCACAATGGGCTGATGTGGGGTCTGATGGGGCACAATGGGCTGATCTGAGGTCTGATGGGGGCACACTGGCTGATGTGGGGTCTGATGGGGCACAATGGGCTGATGTGGGGTCTGATGGGGCACAATGGGGCTGATGTGGGGTCTGATGGGGCACAATGGGCTGATGTGGGGTCTGATGGGGCACAATGGGCTGATGTGGGGTCTGATGGGGCACAATGGGGCTGATCTGAGGTCTGATGGGACACAATGGGCTGATCTGAGGTCTGACGGGGGCACAGTGGGCTGATCTGAGGTCTGATGGGGGCACAGTGGGCTGATCTGAGGTCTGATGGGGGCACAGTGGGCTGATCTGAGGTCTGATGGGGGGCACAGTGGGCTGATCTGAGGTCTGATGGGGGCACAGTGGGCTGATCTGAGGTCTGATGGGGGCACAGTGGGCTGATCTGAGGTCTGATGGGGGCACAGTGGGCTGATCTGAGGTCTGATGGGGGCACAGTGGGCTGATCTGAGGTCTGATGGGGGCACAGTGGGCTGATCTGAGGTCTGATGGGGGGCACAGTGGGCTGATCTGAGGTCTGATGGGGCACAGTGGGCTGATCCGGGGTCTGATGGGGGCACAGTGGGCTGATCAGAGGTCTGATGGGGGCACAGTGGGCTGATCAGAGGTCTGATAGGGCCACAGTGGGCTGATCTGAGGTCTGATGGGGGCACAGTGGGCTGATCTGAGGTCTGATGGGGGCACAGTGGGCTGATCTGAGGTCTGATGGGGGCACAGTGGGCTGATCCGGGGTCTGATGGGGGCACAGTGGGCTGATCAGAGGTCTGATGGGGGCACAGTGGGCTGATCAGAGGTCTGATAGGGCCACAGTAGGCTTTTTTTATTTATTTTTTAATATTTTTACTAACGTAAGAAGTTTTTTTGGGCCATATCGCCCAGCTCTAATCTGGACGTACAGTTACTTATGCAGGAAGGGGTTAATATAAAAGTATATGGTAGCTTCGTGCTGTTGTTTACAAACAGGTTACAGACTTGATTAACCCTTTCAGCCCTGGAGAATTTTTCATTTTTGTATTTTAGTTTTTCCCGCTGCCTTCTCAGAGCCATAACTTTTAAATTTTTACATTCACATAAGCTTGTTTGTTGGAAGACAAGTTGTAATTTCTAATGATGCTACATACTGTTACACACAATGTAGTAGGTATGGCGTTCACTATAAATTAAAATTGACCTATTCCCTTCATTCTCTGGGTCAATACGATTACAGCAATACTACATTTGTATTTTATTTTTTTTTTAACCTCAATAATGTGACATCCATATCTTTTTTATATTTACATATAAATAGTAGTTTTTACTGATACCGTATTGGGGTATGTGTGACTTTCTGATGACATTTTATTCAAATTTTTTTGAGAAGCAATGAAGAAATGGTGAATCGGCTATTTAGATTTTTTTTTTGCTGTATGGGATAAATATTTTTAGATCTTAATAGCACTGGAGTTTAATTTTTATCATTTTCATTTTTTAATTTTAAAGGGTTTCTGTCACCAGTTTTTTCGGTATGAATCAGGCTGACATTAGAGATGTGCTAATGTCACCTGATTCCAAATATATATCTGTTTTATTTACTGGTGCCCCCATTTTTATATAAAATGAACTTTTATTTTATGCTAATAAGGCTCCTAGGTGCAAGGGGCGTTACCTCTGCTCCTAGAGGCTCTGTTGATTGACAGGACCAGGCAGAGAAGAAACACTCAATTCACCATAGCTTTTAAGGATCTTCAATGATGTCATGACCATGTGATCAGTCACATGGTTTAGGAGGAGACAGGCTGTTTGTGTGATCCTAACCATGTGACTGATCACATGGTCATGACATCATTGAAGGTCCTTAAAAGCTATGGTGAATTGAGTGTTTCTTCTCTGCCTGGTCCTGTCAATCAACAGAGCCTCTAGGAGCAGAGGTAACGCCCCTTGCACCTAGGAGCCTTATTAGCATAAAATAAAAGTTCATTTTATATAAAAATGGGGGCACCAGTAAATAAAACAGATATATATTTGGAATCAGGTGACATTAGCACATCTCTGTCAGCCTGATTCATACCGAAAAAACTGGTGACAGAAACCCTTTAAATTAAAAAAATTACTTTTTTTTTTTTTTACTTTTTTTCTTTTAGAAAGTCACTCTAGGTGACAATAACAAGCAATCATTATATTGCCATTTCTATTCAGTTATGGATAGAGATGAGCGAACGTGCTCGTTACGAGCACTGTATTGCTCGGCTCCCATGCGAACAAATGCCCGCAGGCATTGCGGATCCGTCCTCAGCTGCATGTAAGTCAATGGGGACGGATCGTTTGGTATGACACTCATACCAAACGGTTCCGTCCCCACTGACTTTTAGTCGGGTGAGGAGGACGGAACCGCTTGGTATGAGTGTCATACCAAACGATCCGTCCCCATTGCCTTACATGCAGCTGAGGACGGATCCGCAATGCCTGCGGGCATTTCGCACGGGAGCCGAGCGATACAGTGCTCGTAACGAGCACGTTCGCTCATCTCAAGTTATGGAATTTGATCTGTTACTCAGTATAAGTCAGTATATTCCAATGCAGTGCTGCCACCTGCAGGCCTGTATTGGAATATACCTGTGATACTGTGAGTCCCCAGTAGAATCTGGTCTATTATTACCAGGCAACAGCTTCCCTGATCTCAGCAATGGGAAGCTTGTACCGGCATGGGAGCTCAGCGACCCTGCATTTTCACCACTCGGATGCCATGGTCACGTTTGACCATGGCGTCTGAGATCGGCATTATCACTGATCACACATTAGCATCGGGTATCTGCTGTGTGAAACAGCAGGCACCCAGTGGCCATGTCATTCACTCTGGTCCATAGCAGGGGACCATCTTTAAAGACCCATCAGTCGAGAAGGGGTTAACCCCTTAGCAGGGGTAACATAGTAACATAGTTTGAAAGGCCAAAAAAAAAACATGTGTCCATCCAGTTCGGCCTGGTATCCTGCAAGTTGATCCAGAGGAAGGCAAAAAACACCTGTGAGGTAGAAGCCAATTTTCCGCACTTTAGGGGAAAACAATTTCTTCCCGACTCCAATCAGTCAATCAGAATTAGTCCAACAGGGGCAATGATGTCACTGTATCAGGCCTTCTGGGGAGAGTACGGCCAAAGCTGTAAGGCAGGGCTGGCCAACCTGAGGCTCTCCAGCTGTTGTAAAACTACAACTCCCACCATGCCCTGCTGTAGGATGATAGCTGTAGGCAGACTGGGCATGCTGGGAGTTGTAGTTTTGCAACAGCTGGAGAGCCGCAGGTTGGCCAGCCCTGCTGTAAGGGATGGCAGACATTCATTACGACCTGAGCCTTGCCTGGGTACACACACAGTCTGTGTGTGCTGGCAGTAGAGTTGCCACTTTCGTAACAGTAAAAAAAGGACCTCACACCCAGGACAACAGGTGACAATATTACCATTGCCAGAATGGAAACCATAATCTACATAACAGCATCAGCCAAATTAAACTAGAAATCTAGGACATAGATATTTGTTTTACTCACCAAGCTTGGTGCCTACTTATGATATTTAACTACACTCCTCACTGCCTCCAAGAATTTAACTGGGAGAAGATATAAGAGGACAGACCCACAACTCCCAGCATGTCCAGGCTGGGAGTTGTGGTTCTCTCCTCTTCTATTATAGGATATCTGAGGACATTGCAGGGAGATAATATAAGGAGAGAACTACAACTCCTAGTATGTGCAGGCTGTTATTATGTGATATTAGAGGAGATTACAGGGAGTGGGTGTAAGAGGAGAGAACTAGGAGAGAAGAGGTATGATAGTCCGCTAATAAGGTATCACAGGTTACATGGTACATAGGGGGTGAGGATGGCATAAATTCCATCCAAACCTTCTATTGCATCACATACTTGTATCTGTTAAATTTGGGGTTCTTAAAAGCAGTTAAATAGGCAGGTAGAATTAACCCTGTACACAATATCTGATACGCACGGGACATCAGGACTCTTCCAATTCTTGGTAATTGCTAACTTTGATGACAAAAATAGATGGGCTATGGGAATGCAGTGGGTAGAGGGAATCAAGTGCATTCCCATTAAAAAAAATGCTTAGAATGGTAAATTATTAATAGTGATGACACAGAATTGAGATGCTAAGTAGAAGACCTCCCACCACAAATATTCATAATAAACATTGGCAGGACCATAAAATGTGGAGCAACGTTCTATTTCTCTATTGCAGTTCCTCCAACATCGGTGGGGGGTTTCAGGATATACCGTATTTTTCGCTTTATAAGACGCACTTTTTTTCCTCCCAAAGTGGGGGGAAAGTGGCTGTGCGTCTTATAAACCGAACAGAGCAGTATTACATGGCCGCACTGTGCTGCCTGCGATGTGCCAGATGTAAAGTGGGGCCCAGCGCAGTCACTGAAGCTCATTAAGCCGGGCCCCCTTCACAGCAGCCATCGCTTCTAAAGTGTATGAATCTCCTCTAGCAGGGCTGCTTTGCTAAACTACAATAGATTTAATCACTTTTCAGTACTCACTATGAATGAATGCAGGCAGCAAGCAGGCCGGCAGCGCAGGTCCCTCACTCAGTCACACTCTGGATCTGGACCGCCCACTTCATTAATTCAGTGGGCGGGGCCATAGCGTTACTGAGTGAGGGACCTGAGCTGCCGGCCTGCCTGCTGCCTGCATGCATAGTGAGTACTGAAAAGTGATTAAAGCTATGGTAGTTTAGCAAAGCAGCCCTGCTAGGGGAGATTCATACACTTTAGAAGCAATCGCTCTAATAAACTGGGGCCCAATGTAATGGGGTCAGATCCCCCATAACAGTCATCCACAGAATCCCCCATAACAGTGTGTCTCCCATCCCAACCCCAAGATCCCCCATAACGAGTGTGTCCTCCACAGATCCCCCATAACAGTGTGTCCTCCACAAGTCCCCCATAACAGTGTGTCCCTCCACAGATCCCCATAAGGTCCCCAGTCCAAAGTGTGTCCTCCACAGCCCATCAGGGTCCCCAGATCCCCAAACAGTGTGTCCTCCACAGATTCCCCCCATAACAGGTGTGTCCTCCAAGATCCCCCCATGAACAGTGTGTCCTCCACAGATCCCCCATAACAGTGGTGATCCTCCACAGATTCCCCCATAACAGTGTGTCTCCACAGATCCCCCATTAACAGTGTGTCCTCCCACAGATCCCCCATAACAGTGTGTCCTCCACAGATCCCCCCATAACAGTGTGTGTCCTCGCACAGATCCCCCCATAACAGTGTGTCCTCCACAGATCCCCATAACAGTGTGTCCTCCACAGATCCCCCATCCCCCATAACAGTGTGTCCTCCACAGATCCCCCATAAACAGTGTGTCCTCCACAGATCCCCATAACAGTGTGTCCTCCACAATCCCCCATAACAGTGTGTCCTCCACATCCCCCATAACAGTGTGTCCTCCACAGATCCCCCATAACAGTGTGTCCTCCACAGATCCCCCATAACAGTGTGTCCTCCACAGATCCCCCATAACAGTGTGTCCTCCACAGATCCCCATAACAGTGTGTCCTCCACAGATCCCCATAACAGTGTGTCCCACAGATCCATAACACACAATCCCCCATAACAGTGTCCTCCACAGATTCCCCCATAAACAGTGTGTCCCACAGATCCCCCATAAACAGTGTGTCCTCCACAGATCCCCCCATAACAGTGTCCTCCACACGATCCCCCATAACAGTGTGTCCTCCACAGATCCCCCATAACAGTGTGTCCTCCACAGATCCCCCATAAACAGTGTGTCCTCCACAGATCCCCCATAACAGTGTGTCCTCCACAGATCCCCCATAACAGTGTGTCCTCCACAGATCCCCCATAACAGTGTGTCCTCCACAGATCCCCCATAACAGTGTGTCCTCCCACAGATCCCCCATAACAGTGTGTCCTCCACAGATCCCCCATAACAGGTGTCCTCCACAGATCCCCATAACAGTGTTTCCTCCACAGATCCCCCATAACAGTGTGTCCTCCACAGATCCCCCATAACAGTGTGTTCCTCCACAGATCCCCATACAGTGTGTCCTCCACAGATCCCCCATAACAGTGTGTCCTCCACAGATCCCCATAAACAGTGTGTCCTCCACAGATCCCCCATAACAGTGTGTCCTTCCACAGATCCCCCCATAACAGTGTGTCCTCCACAGATCCCCCATAACAGTGTGTCCTCCACAAGATCCCCCATAACAGGTGTGTCCTCCACAGATCCCCCATAACAGTGTGTCCTCCACAGATCCCCCATAACAGTGTGTCCTCCACAGATCCCCCATAACAGTGTGTCCTCCACAGATCCCCCATAACAGTGTGTCCTCCACAGATCCCCATAACAGTGTGTCCTCCACAGATCCCCATAACAGTGTGTCCTCCACAGATCCCCCATAACAGTGTGTCCTCCACAGATCCCCCATAACAGTTGGTCCTCCACAGATCCCCCAAACAGTGTGTCCTCCACAGATCCCATAAACAGTGTGTCCTCCACAGATTCCCCCATAACAGTGTGTCCTCCACAGATCCCCCATAACAGTGTGTCCTCCACAGATCCCCCATAACAGTGTGTCCTCCACAGATCCCCCATAAACAGTGTGTCCTCCACAGATCCCCCCATAACAGTGTGTCCCGTCCACAGTTCCCCCCCCATAACAGTGTGTCCTCCACAGATCCCCCCCATAACAGTGTGTCCTCCACAGATCCCCCCATAACAGTGTGTCCTCCACAGATCCCCCCCATAACAGTGTGTCCTCCACAGATCCCCCATAACAGTGTGTCCTCCACAGATCCCCCATAACAGTGTGTCCCACAGATCCCCCATAACAGTGTGTCCTCCACAGATCCCCCCATAACAGTGTGTCCTCCACAGATCCCCCCATAACAGTGTGTCCTCCACAGATCCCCCCATAACAGTGTGTCCTCCACAGATCCCCCCCATAACAGTGTGTCCTCCACAGATCCCCCCATAACAGTGTGTCCTCCACAGATCCCCCCATAACAGTGTGTCCTCCACAGATCCCCCCATAAACAGTGTGTCCTCCACAGATCCCCCCATAACAGTGTGTCCTCCACAGATCCCCCCATAACAGTGTGTCCTCCACAGATCCCCCCCATAAACAGTGTGTCCTCCACAGATCCCCCCATAACAGTGTGTCCTCCACAGATCCCCCCATAACAGTGTGTGTGTCCTCCACAGATCCCCCCCATAACAGTGTGTCCTCACAGATCCCCCCATAACAGTGTGTCCTCCACAGATCCCCCATAACAGTGTGTCCTCCACAGATCCCCCATAACAGTGTGTCCTCCACAGATCCCCCATAACAGTGTGTCCTCCACAGATCCCCCCATAACAGTGTGTCCTCCACAGATCCCCCCATAACAGTGTGTCCTCCACAGATCCCCCCATAACAGTGTGTCACTCCACAGATCCCCCCATAACAGTGTGTCCTCCACAGATCCCCCCATAACAGTGTGTGTCCTCCACAGATCCCCCCATACAGTGTGTCCTCCACAGATCCCCCCATAACAGTGTGTCCTCCACAGATCCCCCATAACAGTGTGTCCTCCACAGATCCCCCCATAACAGTGTGTCCTCCACAGATCCCCCCATAACAGTGTGTCTCCACAGATCCCCCATAACAGTGTGTCCTCCACAGATCCCCCCCATAACAGTGTGTCCTCCACAGATCCCCCCATAACAGTGTGTCTTCCACAGATCCCCCCATAACAGTGTGTCCTCCACAGATCCCCCCCATAACAGTGTGTCCTCCACAGATCCCCCCCATAACAGTGTGTCCTCCACAGATCCCCCCCATAACAGTGTGTCCTCCACAGATCCCCCATAACAGTGTGTCCTCCACAGATCCCCCATAACAGTGTGTCCTCCACAGGTCCCCCATTAGTTCAAACCCACCAAAAGCACACATTTGGTTCAAAATATTTTATTTTCTTAATTTCCTTCACAAAAACCTAGGTGCGTCTTATCATCAGGTGCGTCTTATAAAGCGAAAAATACGGTATATGGCTTAGCCTCTCCGGTGTATAATACCATTGTAAGCAAGTCTTAATAGGCACTTGTTGAGTTATTGGCTGGTATCACCATGTTCAATTCTATCTCTCAGGCTAAGAATGGTGCAGACGTGCTTACCGTACTGGAGTACTTATTGTTTTAGGGCATCTAAGGCAGGGACACTGAGGTAGGTATATGAATACCTAAGTACTTAATTTGAAAAGTTTGCCAGTCTAGTGGAAAAGAAGCCTTTAAAAGCTCAACATGTGTGGACGGTTAGTTAGGTGGTAGAGCTTGGGATTCAGTCACATTAACTTTACATAGTAACATAGTTTGTAAGGCCGAAAAAAGACATCTGTCCATCCAGTTCAGCCTGTTTTCCTACAACTTGATCCAGGGGAAGGCAAAAAAAACCCCTGTGAGGTAGAAGACAATTTTCCTCACTTTAGGGGGAAAAATTCCTTCCCGACTCCAGTCAGGCAATCAGAATAACTCCCTGGATCAACGACCCCTCTCTAGTAACTATAACCTGTAATATTATTACCCTCCAGAAATACATCCAGGCCCTTCTTGAACTCTCTTAGTGAACTTACCATCACCACCTCCTCAGGCAGAGAGTTCCACAGTCTCACTGCTCTTACCGTAAAGAATCCTCTTCTATGTTTATGTACAAACCTTCTTTCCTCCAGACGCAGAGGATGTCCCCTTGTCACAGTCACAGTCCTGGGGATAAATAGATGATGGGAGAGATCTCTGTACTGACCTCTGATATATTTATACATAGCTGATATATTTATACATAGAACATTATAATAGAACATTTTACCAAATTCCGAAATTAGGGACAGGGCCTTGTGAAGGGAGAATGTGGGGTCAGAAAGAGTCAGTATTATATAGTCTGCATATCATGAGACGCAATGGTGTTGAGATTCTATCGGGATACCCCTTACCTCTGGATGGCATCTCAATGCCTGAGCAAGAGGTCCATGGCCAAAATAAATATTAGTGGTCAGAGGGGGCATCCCTGTTAAGTGATACAAAGTTCTTTGGTTAGCGGTCTGTTAATAAATACTCTGGCGGTCTGTAAGACTTTTAATCTAGGCGCTGCTTGGCCGGGCTCCTCGTGGCAGGAGAAGATGGTGACGTGCTTCTGCGGGCCGTCGGAATGCAGGTCATCAGAGAGGCGAGGGAAGATGCAAGGCTGTTTTATTAAAAAAAACACCTACAACAGCCATTATGTATACCCAGATCATTGGAAGTCCAAACAATTGTAACTTCTCAAATACTTTATTACATACAGTACAGACAAAAAGTTTGGACACACCTTCTCATTCAAAGAGTTTTCTGTATTTTCATGACTATGAAAATTGTAGATTCACACTAAAGGCATCAAAACTATGAAATAACACATGTGGAATTATATACTTAACAAAAAAGTGTAAAACAACTGAAAATATGTCTTATATTCTAGGTTCTTCAAAGTAGCCACCTTTTGTTTTGATTACTGCTTTGCACACTCTTGGAATTCTTTTGATGAGCTTCAGGAGGTAGTCACCTGAAATGGTTTTCACTTCATAGGTGTGCCCTGTCAGGTTTAATAAGTGGTATTTCTTGCCTTATAAATGGGGTTGGGACCATGAGTTGTGTTGGGCAGAAGTCAGGTGGATACACAGCTGATAGTCCTACTGAATAGACTGTTAGAATTTGTATTATGGCAAGAAAAAAGCAGCTAAGTAAAGAAAAACGAGTGCCCATCATTACTTTAAGAAATGAAGGTCAGTCAGTCCGAAAAATTGGGAAAACTTTGAAGGTGTCCCCAAGTGCAGTCGCAAAAACAATCAAGCGCTACAAAGAAACTGGCTCACATGAGGACCGCCCCAGGAAAGGAAGACCAAGTGTCACCTCTGCTGCAGAGGATAAGTTCATCCGAGTCACCAGCCTCCGAAATCGCAGGTTAACAGCAGCTCAGATTAGAGACCAGGTCAATGCCACACAGAGTTCTAGCAGCAGACACATCTCTACAACAACTGTTAAGAGGAGACTGTGTGCAGCAGGCCTTCATGGTAAAATAGCTGCTAGGAAACCACTGCTAAGGGCAGGCAACTAGCAGAAGAGACTTGTTTGGGCTAAAGAACACAAGGAATGGACATTAGACCAGTGGAAATCTGTGCTTTGGTCTGATGAGTCCAAATTTGTGATCTTTGGTTCCAACCACCGTATCTTTGTGCAACGCAGAAAAGGTGAACAGATGGACTCTACATGCCTGGTTCCCACCGTGAAGCATAGAGGAGGAGGTGTGATAGTGTTGCGGTGCTTTGCTGGTGACACTGTTGGGGATTTATTCAAAATTGAAAGCATACTGAACCAGCATGGCTACCACAGCATCTTGCAGAGGCATGCTATTCCATCCTGTTTGCGTTTAGTTGGACCATTTATCAACAGGACAATGACCCCAAACACACTTCCAGGCTGTGTAAGGGCTATTTGACCAAGAAGGAGAGTGATGGGGTGCTACGCCAGATGACCTGGCCTCCACAGTCACCAGACCTGAACTCAATCGAGATGGTTTGGGGTGAGGAGGACCACAGAGTGAAGGCAAAAGGGCCAACAAGTGCTAAGCATCTCTGGGAACTCCTTCAAGACTGTTGGAATACCATTTCAGGTGACTACCTCTTGAAGCTCATCAAGATAATGCCAAGAGTGTGCAAAGCAGTAATCAAAGCAAAAAGTGGCTACTTTGAAGAACCTAGAAGACATATTTTCAGTTGTTTCACACTTTTTTGTTAAGTATATAATTCCACATGTGTTAATTCATAGTTTTGATGCCTTCAGTGTGAATCTACAATTTTCATAGTCATGAAAATACAGAAAACTCTTTGAATGATAAGGTGTGTCCAAACTTTTGGTCTGTACTGTATAAAAATTAAAAGACATCATAGTCCACATTGCAAGGAAAAATTAACTGTGAAGAAACACTGCAAGAAAGGCTAGCTTGATGTATTTGTAATATAGAGCCCTTCAGCTAGCCTTTCTTCCAATGTTTCCTCACCGTTAATTTTACTTTGTAATTTGGACTATGATGTTTTTTAATTTTTATATTTAATAAAATATTTGAGAAATTACGATTGTTTATACCCCGCTCCCTGACATCCGCATCGCTCCTGCTGCCTGCACGGCCACTGCTGCATCTCCCTGTCGCATGTATGAAAACATCCGGCAACGGTGGAGGGGCAGCCAATAGCAGGCCGTGACGGGGACGAGCCTCCCTAGCATGGTGGGTGATTCTAGGGAGGCTTGTTCCTGTCACGGCCTGCTATTGGCTGTCTCCCCAAGACCCCCTCCATCTCCGGATGCTTTGATCTGCGCGAGGGGGAGATAAAGCGGTGGCCGTGCGGGCATCAGGAACGATGCAGGGAGCGGGATTGTGCTGTTAATTCATGGTCTGCCAGCAAATAATGCTTTTGTATGGGGACTAACGATTGCATAGGCAGAGGAGCAAAATAAACCTACTGAGTGGTTATTAAATGTTCTTGTGCCAGATACAGATTGGAGATGGTTTCCAAGTCCGAACAATCTGCAGACGACTATGACTAAGGAAAAAAATTTTCATCCTCTCAGGGGGGCACAAAAAAAACGACTAGGATGCTGGGTGACTGCGGTGTTTCAACAGAATAGAGGTTTTAAATAATATAAATAGAAGTTCAGTATGGCTACTTTCATATATGCATTTATGCTTTCTACTTTTGACATCCAGCAGGGAATCTCAAAACCAAATGCATCTGTTTGAATAATAAAACCGCTGCATCTGTTCAGAATGGGTCCAGTTGTATTATATGAAAAATTAAGAAACTGTTTGTTTTGTGTCCGCAAAAAAATCAGGCACCATTGACTTACATGTTTTTTGGGCCAGATCCGGCTTGTTCAGTTTCTCATGCTGAACTGTGAAAAATGTTTGATTTCTTTGGGTGTATTCCCACAGTGATTACATTTTAGAGTATGGCTAGTCTTCTTAAGGCATATTATGACACTGAAAAATGGTTGACAGAAGCTAATGTTGTATTCTCTGCAAGTGAGGTGAATTTACAAGTGACTCAGGCACCGACTATTTAAGGAGGCCTTCAGAGATTTGTATAATATTCACAAAGAATATCTTAAATTTTGGTGGGAAATTCAATCTTTGAATAATTATAGAAAGAATAATATTGTTACTAAAGGGTTACATATCTATATTTGTCCAGCCACTAGAGTGTCACTCCAGAATTTATCAATAAATGGGAAACCATAGCTACTAATAGCTCTATACAATTTATGAAATTATTGGTAGAGGAGGAGCAACAAAAAATTCATCTTTTTGAAAAACGTATTGAAGAACAAACTCAGAGTGTATTAATTTTTAAAGAACGTATTGAATTTAGTAAACGGGAGTCAGAACTTGAAACTAATATTGGAAGATTTAAATCTATTTTGGTTGATCGTAAACATAGACCATTTGTGAGGGATCTTGTTGAATTCAGAGAAAAGACGGCTTACATTAACCCCTATCAGAATATTATGGGGCCCAATATTGAGACCTCCATTTCCGAGACAGGATACCCCGAAATCTTGGTTTAATAGGGGTGGTGGTAGAGGTGGTGCAAGAGGACGTGGTCATGGTAGAGGACATCAATCAGTCGAACACTTCACAAATCTGACCTTTATGGAAGAGTGGCAAGAAGAAAGCCATTTCTCAAAGATATCCATAAAAAGTCTTGTTTACAGTTTACCACAAGCCACCTGGGAGACACACCAAATATGTGGAAGAAGGTGCTCTGGTCAGATGAAACCAAAATCGAACTTTTTGGAAACAATGCAAAACGATATGTTTGGCATAAAAGCAACACAGCTCATCACCCTGAACACACCATCCCCACTGTCAAACATGGTGGTGGCAGCATCATGGTTTGGGCCTGCTTTTCATCAGCAGGGACAGGGAAGATGGTTAAAATTGATGGGAAGATGGATTGAGCCAAATACAGGACCATTCTGGATGAAAACCTGTTGGAGTCTGCAAAAGACCTGAGACTAGGACAGAGATTTATCTTCCAACAAGACAATGATCCCAAACATAAAGCAAAATCTACAATGGAATGGTTCAAAAATAAACGTATCCGGGTCTTAGAATGGCCAAGTCAAAGTCCAGACCTGAATCCAATTGAGAATATGTGGAAAGAGCTGAAAACTGCTGTTCACAAACGCTCTCCATCCAACCTCAAAGAGCTTGAGCTGTTTTGCAAGGAAGAATGGGCAAGAACTTCAGTCTCTAGATGTGCAAAACTGATAGAGACATACCCCAAGCGACTTGCAGCTGTAATCGCAGCAAAAGGTGGCGCAACAAAGTATTAATGCAAGGGGGCCGAATAATTTTGCACGCCCCACTTTTCAGTTTTATTATTACAAAAAAAAGTTTAAATGATCCAATAAATTTCATTCCACTTCACAATTGTGACCCACTTGTTGATTGTTCACCAAAAATGTAAAATGTTATATATTTTTGTTTGAAGCCTGAAATGTGGCAAAAGGTTACATAGTTACATAGTTGTTTAGGTTGGAAAAAGACACAAGTCCAACCTGTAATCCTGCTATATCCATTCCTGGATGGACATTGATCTTCCTTTTTAAAAGGGGTTGGGCCAAGGGAAATGGTGAGTAGAACAAGATTTCTATACATTGTCATAAGCCTCAATTTTATGTTGAATTAAAAAGGCATCTAAACCCTTTTTGACGCCATCTACTGTATTTGCTGTGACCAGTTCCTGCAGCAGGCTATTCCAGAGATTCACAGACCTTACTGTAAAGAATCAAACACAAAATAGCTTCCCTTGATATTTTTTGTACAGTCCGTTTATATATTTGTACAGGTTAATCATGTCCCCCCTTAGACGTCTTTTTTCAAGGCTAAATAAGTTCAGTTCATTTAATCTTTGCTCATAACTAAGATCTTCCAGGCCCTTTAACGGTTTAGTGGCTCTCCTCTGTACCTTTTCTAACTCCCGGGCATCCTTTTTATGGAATGGCGCCCAGAACTGAACTGTGTATTCAAGTTGAGGCCACACCAACGCTTTGTATAGTGGCAATATTACATCCCTGTCTCGCGAGTCCATACCTCTTTTAATACAAGACAGAATTCTGTTGGCCTTAGAGGCATATGCTGCATGCAGATTATTCGCCCCCAAGTGCATAACTTTACATTTATCTATATTGAACCTAATTTGCCAAGTGGAGGCCCAAACAGTAAGTTTGTCCAAGTCAGCTTGTAACTTATTAACATCTTCCATAGACTGGACTGTATTACAAAGTTTGGTGTCATCTGCAAAAATAGAAACAGCACTAATAATCCCATCCTCTATGTCATTAATGAATAAGTTAGATAATAGCGGACCCAGCACTGAACTTTGGGGAACACCACTCATAACCGGGGACCATTCAGAGTAGGAATCATTGACCACAACTCTTTGGACAGGATCATGTAGCCAGTTTTCAATCCAATTACAAATTATATTTTCTAAACCAATAGACCTCAATTTACCCGTTAGTGGTCCATGAGGGACAGTATCAAACGCCTTTGCAAAGTCCAAAAACACAATGTCGACAGCCTTTCCACTGTCCAGGCTTCTACTCACCTCCTCATAAAAACAAATCAGGTTAGTTTGACAGCTTCTGTTCTTAGTAAAACCATGTTGGCTATCACTTATAATATTATTGACAGTTACATAATCCTGTATGTAGTCTCGTAGAAGGCCCTCAAACATTTTTCCCACTATGGATGTTAAGCTTACTGGTCTATAATTTCCTGGTGAAGACCTATCACCATTTTTGAAAATGGGCACCACATTCGCCTTGCGCCAGTCTCTTGGTACAATGCCTTATTGTATAGCATATTAAGGACCATATCTACAGTCAGCCAGGTAAGTAGGTTATTTGAGGTATTTCCACCAGTGGTACCACCCTCATGAGATGTCCTGTCTTCTTTTGTATATACAGAGCTAAAAAACCCATTTAGGAGCACTGCCTTCTCTCGATCCCCAGTGACCAACACCCCGTTACCATTACCGTTATCATTTATGGTCCTACATGTTCTGACCTTGTTTTTTTTGCATTTATATATTTGAAGAATGTTTTGGGGTTGTTCTTACTTTCTTTGGCCACCTGTATTTCATTGTGTATTTTTGCTGATTTTATTACCCCCTTACATACTTTATTTAGTTCTTTATACTTTTTGAAGGCTATGGCTGTCCCCTCCGATTTGTATTTCTTAAAGGCCCTCTTTTTGTCATTTATTGCACTTTTTATACTCTTTGTAAGCCATGTGGGGTTTAATTTCATTCGCTTGTACTTGTTACCTCTAGGAACGTATTTAACAATATACTTATCCAAAGTAGATTTAAAGCACTCCCATTTAGCATTAGTGTCATTTTGTGACAATAGTTGCTCCGAAGTGCAGCGCTCAACCCTGGAAAATTTGCCTTTTTAAAATTGTGTTTTTGCCTTACCGACCTGAGTTTGTTTTTTACAGTTAAGTTGGAATATAACTATATTGTGGTCACTGTTACCAGGTTGAAAAGTTCCAGGGGGCCGAATACTTTTGCAAGGCACTGTATGTACGTGACACTATGGATTTACTAAAAAAAAACTAGAGGGCATAGTGGTTGACATGTGGCTGGCCTCAATTGATGTGGAAACCCTTTACACTTCCATTCCACATAGAATGGGTTTGAAAGCCACCAAATATTTTTTTGATACCAGAAGTAATCATTTTCAGGGCCATAATGGCTTTGTACGTCGACTATTAGAGTTTATCTTGACTCAACACTACCTGAAAAGGACGCTTAAAAAGAAAACAAAAAATCTTTTATTATACACGAATAATATAAGATAAGAGGAGACTAAACTCCCTGTAATGGGGTATTCAGGCACAGAAACTACTTGAAGTAGGAACCTGACACATATATAACCCGGGGCAGAGAGCATATATCAGCGCCGTGTCGGTCCTTGGTTTGTGCATTCAAGTAGTACGTGGATTTCAACACACATAATACAGTGCCCAGAGAAACTCGTTCAGAGGTTTCTTATTGGCAGCAAAAAGTATATATGTACAGAGCCGCCTACCCCTAAGCGCTGTGGAGTGTGCATACATGAGCCCTTTAAATCACAATATGAATCATTGAGGTAAGGAGCAAAGAGAAGTAGCGCTCATGCATGTGCTTCCAATGGCTAAACACCCCAATGTCCACAAGTGAGATAGACTAGCGCTACAGTATTAAAGACTGTACAATGACACCCATGCCCAGCCCTGTCACTCAGTCCCTATCGCTCTACCATGGGTGCTTGGTTCATCAGGAGCGGGGTAAACATGCATAAGACAGATACAGGACAAACAAACATATAGAATGCCAACCGCCTCTGATGGTGAGACGGCGGCGGCGGCGCTAAAGGGGTTGTCAGAGTTATTTTTTTTGTCCTTTGTAAGTTTCTAACTAGTCAAATACAACAGCTTTTCCATACACTTTCTGCTTCTAAACTTGCTGGTTTCTCAGATTGCACTCAGGGTCACATGACCTGTGATGTCAACTTCCCTCCCTGCTAATCTTGTATTCGTGCACAAGCAGATAAGAGTCTGTACACGAGATGTCACTGTGCTCTCCACGCCCCCTGCTCTGCCAGAGCTGCCGTCTCCTGCTCTCTGTTCTCTCCATGGATTTTTTTCAGATAAAACATTAACTCCTTCAGCCAGAACACACTCAAGGCTTTACAACAGCAGCTGCAGGCAGTGAAGAGACACAGGATCTTCCCTACAGACACAAAGCTGACTGGAGCTGATCTGGAGGAGATCTGCAGAGCATTTCCCAAGAAATGTAGGGGGAAGTTCCTGTGTGTATCAGCAGTGTCATTGTACAGCTAGGACTTGTAGTCCTACACATACTGCTGAGTATTGCAGCAGACATGTCACTCAGGGCAGCACTTGTATTTATTTCCTTTGCAGAGCAGGGGGGAGGGGCAGAGATTGTTGTTACTGCAGGTAAACAAAGGACAGAAGTGAACCAGGGAAATGAGGAAATATAGTTTTGTTTTTTTTTGCCTAAAACTTGCTTAACTTAGTTATATATTGCTGCCCATAAGATTTACACTGCTATATATATATATTTTTTTTGATAACTCGGACAACCCCTTTAAGCGTCCTTTTCAGGCAGTGTTTAATCTCTTTATTTTTGTGACTCAAATCACAGTTATCTCTCTCAATGAATTGTTTATCTTGACTCGCAACTATTTTGTTTTTCGACCACAAATACTACTACCAGCTCAGGGGCACCGCTATGGGGAGCCCTTGTGCCCCGACTTATGCAAATTTGCTCCTGGGCTGGTGGATGGACACAATTGTGTTCTCTGATTGTTACACCAACTGGGTCTCACACGTCTTGTTGTGGGTAAGATATATTGATGACATTCTGATACTGTGGTTAGGGGAGAAACGTGACTTCCAATTATTTGTTGATGCACTCAATAAGAACAAAATTGGGTTGTTCTTCACCCATGAGATACAACAAGACTCTATTGCTTTTCTTGATATTCGACTATGGAAAAATGATAATATGATTCAGACCTCGCTACATCGTAAGGAGACCTCTACAAATAGTCTTCTACGATGGGGGAGTTATCATCCTATAACACTTAAGAAGGGCATCCCAAAAGGGCAGTTCCTTAGAATTCAGAGGAACTGCACTAGGGATGAGGTTTTTGAAAAAGAGGGTACTATATTATACCAGAGATTCCGTGACAAGGGTTACCCAAAATCAATCAATCAATCAATAACTGAGGCATAGGAGCATGCACAAAAATGTGATAGGACTACATTATTGACCCCCAAAAGTAGAAAACCAAATGACCACACTATATGAATCACTGGGACTTATGACTCCATGTCCCAAGAAGTGAGAAATATACTTGGTAAATATTGGTCATTATTGAAAACTGATCCTGATATTTCAGATTTTATTCCTAATTTTCCTGCGATTACATACAGACGTGGCCACAATTTGAGAGATACTTTAGTACACAGTCATTTTGAAACATCCAAAAAAGAGACTTGGTTGGCTAATAGATTAACAGGAACTTTTCGTTGTGGTCACTGTAAAACCTGTCAATTTATTTGTAGAGATACTCAATTTTTTGATTCTGGTGGACATAAGGTGTATTATTCCCGTTTGTTCGCAACTTGCAACACCAAAGCTGTAATATACCTTTGTAAATGCACATGTAATTTAATGTACGTTGGTAAAACCAATCGTGCATTCAAGAAACGAATTTTGGAACATGTGGGAGATGTAAGAAATAAACGTGATAAACCCATCTCCAGACATGTAACCACTAAACACAATGGAGATGTTATTGAGCCAATTAGGACTGGTATTAGAGGGGGTGATCTGGACTCCACTTTAAGGCAAAAAGCGGCTAGATGGACATATAGATTGAACACTGTTACCCCTTGTGGTTTGAATGAATATATCGATTTCATTATTTCATATTATATCGGGGGGACATCACATGATGTAGGCTATTGGCGTCATTAATATTCTAATGTAGATTTGATGAGGGTAGTAACCTCCCTCATAGTTAGCTCCTCCCCCTTTTCCATGCTTGTAGAGTATATATGAAGTCTGACTATATATGACATGTATTTCTACTATTTAAATATCAGATTGGTCAGATTCCATGCTCCTGTGCTAAATATGTGCCTATTTATCTGTTTTTGCTCCCATTATTGCATCTAGAATGGTCAGGGTCCTGTATCTTTAATGGAAGTGAACAAATGCGATTCACTTCCTGATTTTGCGTTCCACCACCGATTTCCGGGCACGTGACTTCCGGTTTTGACGCGCGTGTATTTAAAGTACGCCAAATTCATGCTGCTGTATGGACAGAGACCTGCTTCCATCAATGGCCACCGCTGCACCACCAATGCTACCTTGCTGAGCCTAGAATGACCTCATCTTTACCTTCATCTACAGCTTTGTTAACTGCAGCATCATTTGGGGAAGTATATTGTGATCATTACACTTGTTACTATTGCTAATTATTTGGCTATATTCCCTCTGCTATAACATCGCTTTTTGCAACATACTGTATTGTTGGTTTATCCTGTTTGCCACTGTTGTCTCTGATTGGTGTGTAATTTTGTATAGGGTGTTGCGTGGTGCTGATTTTGACCAACTATTTTGGTCTACCTGACTCGGATATATGTGTGTATATATATATATATATATATATATATATATATATACAGACCAAAAGTTTGGACACACCTTCTCATTCAAAGAGTTTTCGGTATTTTCATGACTACTAAAATTGTAGATTCACACTGAAGGCATCAAAACTATGAATTAACACATGTGGAATTATATATTTAAAGGGGTTCTCCGGGAATTAAGAAAATTAAAATACATAAATATTACTTTATTATACATATATTCCTAAATACCTTTCATTAGTTAAATGGCTCGTTTTGTCTAGGGAGCAATCATTAAGAGAAACAAAATGGCCGCTGTCCTACTAGTACACACAAAACCTGTCCTAATCACACAGGAGGACAAGTTACTTCACAACACTGAGGTAAAGTGCTGCCTCCTCCTCCTCTCTGCTCTGCTTGTCAGGGGTTATGATCCTGAATACAGTTTAATATGATATTAGCTGAATCTTTGTGGGAATGAAGTTCATGAGGAGACATGAAGTACAGAGAGGACAGACTGTGGTAATAGAGACTGCATACAAGTGCTGCTTATTAGCCACATCTGCTTAAGGACTCCATTCCTACAAATATTCAGCTGAAGATCTTATCATCTGTATTCAGGATCATAATCCCTGACAAGCAGAACAGAGAGGAGGATGAGGCAGCTCCTTACCTCAGTGTTGTGAAGTAACTTGTCCTCCTGTGTGATTAGGACAGGTTTTGTGTGTACTAATAGGATGCCGGCCATTTTGTTTCTCCTAATGATTGCTCCTCAGACAAAACGAACCATTATAACTAATGAAAGATATTTGGGAATATATTTATAATGAAGTAATATTTAGGTATTTTCATTTTCTTAATTCCCGGAGAACCCCTTTAACAAAAAAGTGTGAAACAACTGAAAATATGTCTTATATTCTAGGTTCTTCAAAGTAGCCACCTTTTGCTTTGATTACTACTTTGCACACTCTTGGCATTCTCTTGCTGAGCTTCAAGAGGTAGTCATCTGAAATGGTATTCCAACAGTCTTGAAGGAGTTCCCAGAGATGCTTAGCACTTGTTGGCCCTTTTGCCTTCACTCTGCGGTCCAGCTCACCCCAAACCATCTCGATTGGGTTCAGGTCTGGTGACTGTGGAGGCCAGGTCATCTGGCGTAGCACCCCATCACTCTCCTTCTTGGTCAAATAGCCCTTACACAGCCTGGAGGTGTGTTTGGGGTCATTGTCCTGTTGATAAATAAATGATGGTCCAACTAAACGCAGACCGAATGGAATAGCATGCCACTGCAAGATGGTGTGGTAGCCATGCTGGTTCAGTATGCCTTCAATTTTGAATAAATCCCCAACAGTGTCACCAGCAAAGCACCCCCACACCATCACACCTCCTCCTCCATGCTTCACGGTGGGAACCAGGCATGTAGAGTCCATCCATTCACCTTTTCTGCATCGCACAAAGACACGGTGGTTGGAACCAAAGATCTCAAATTTGGACTCATAAGACCAAATCACAGATTTCCACTGGTCTAATGTCCATTCCTTGTGTTCTTTAGCCCAAACAAGTCTCTTCTGCTTGTTGCCTGTCCTTAGCAGTGGTTTCCTAGCAGCTATTTTACCATGAAGGCCTGCTGCACACAGTCTCCTCTTAACAGCTGTTGTAGAGATGTGTCTGCTGCTAGAACTCTGTGTGGCATTGACCTGGTCTCTAATCTGAGCTGCTGTTAACCTGTGATTTCTGAGGCTGGGGACTCGGATGAACTTATCCTCCGCAGCAGAGGTGACTCTTGGTTTTCCTTTCCTGGGGCGGTCCTCATGTGAGCCAGTTTCTTTGTAGCACTTGATGGTTTTTGCGACTGCACTTGGGGACACTTTCAAAGTTTTCCCAATTTTTCGGACTGACTGACCTTCATTTCTTAAAGTAATAATGGCCACTCGTTTTTCTTTACTTAGCTGCTTTTTTCTTGCCATAATACAAATTCTAACAGTCTATTCAGTAGGACTATCAGCTGTGTATCCAACTGACTTCTGCCCAACACAACTCATGATCCCAACCCTATTTATAAGGCAAGAAATCCCACTTATGAAACCTAACAGGGCACACCTGTGAAGTGAAAACCATTTCAGGTGACTACCTCTTGAAGCTCATCAAGAGAATGCCAAGAGACTGCAAAGCAGTAATCAAAGCAAAAGGTGGCTACTTTGAAGAACCTAGAATATAAGACATATTTACAGTTGTTTCACACTTTTTTGTTAAGCATATAATTCCACATGTGTTAAATCATAGTTTTGATGCCTTCAGTGTGAATCTACAATTTTCATAGTCATGAAAATACAGAAAAGTCTTTGAATGATAAGGTGTGTCCAAACTTTTTGTATGTACGGTATATAGGTAGCCTCTTTTATTATCTTACTGCTTTGTTACCATATTGTCATTTGGGCACTTGTGTAGGAGTTTGTGAAAGTATTCGGCCCCCTGGAACTTTTCAACCTTTTGCCACATTTCAGGCTTCAAACTAAAAGATATAACATTTTACATTTTTGATGAAGAATCAACAACAAGTGGATCACAATTGTGAAGTAGAATGAAATTTATTGGATCATAACATTTTTTGTAATAATAAAACTGAAAAGTGGGGCGTGCAAAATTATTCGGCCCCCTTGCATTAATACTTTGTTTCGCTACCTTTTGCTGCGATTACAGCTGCAAGTCGCTTGGGGTATGTCTGTATCAGTTTCGCACATCTAGAGACTGAAATTCTTGCCCATTCTTGCTTGTAAAACAGCTCAAGCTCTTTGAGGTTGGATGGAGAGCGTTTGTGAACAGCAGTTTTCAGCTCTTTCCACATATTCTCAGTTGGATTCAGGTCTGGACTTTGACTTGGCCATTCTAAGACCTGGATACGTTTATTTTTGAACCATTCCATTGTAGATTTTGCTTTATGTTTGGGATCATTGTCTTGTTGGAAGATAAATCTCTGTCCTAGTCTCAGGTCTTTTGCAGACTCCAACAGGTTTTCATCCAGAATGGTCCTGTATTTGGCTCAATCCATCTTCCCATCAATTTTAACCATCTTCCCTGTCCCTGCTGATGAAAAGCAGGCCCAAACCATGATGCTGCCACCACCATGTTTGACAGTGGGGATGGTGTGTTCAGGGTGATGAGCTGTGTTGCTTTTACGCCAAACATATCGTTTTGCATTGTTTCCAAAAAGTTGGATTTTGGTTTCATCTGACCAGAGCACCTTCTTCCACATGTTTGGTGTGTCTCCCAGGTGGCTTGTGGCAAACTGTAAACAAGACCTTTTATGGATATCTTTGGGAAATGGCTTTCTTCTTGCCACTCTTCCCTAAAGGCCAGATTTGTGAAGTGTTCGACTGATTGTTGTCCTATGGACAGACTCTCCCACCTCAGCTGTAGATCTCTGCAGTTCATCCAGAGTATCATGGGCCTCTTGGCTGCATCTCTGATCAGTCTCTTCTCCTTGTTTGAGATGAAAGTTTAGAGGGACGGCCGGGTCTTGGTCTGATACTCCTTCCATTTCAATATAATCGCTTGCACAGTGCTCCTTGGGATGTTTAAAGCTTGGGAAATCTTTTGGTATCCAAATCCGGCTTTAAACTTCTCCACAACAGTATCACGGACCTGCCTGGTGTGTTCCTTGGTCTTCATGATGCTCTCTGTGCTGTAAACAGAACCCTGAGACTATCACAGAGCAGGTGTATTTATACGGAGACTTGATTACACACAGGTGGATTCTATTTATCTTCATCAGTCATTTAGGACAACATTGGATCATTCAGAGATCCTCAATGAACTTCTGGAGTGAGTTTTCTGAACTGAAAGTAAATGGGCCGAATAATTTTGCACGCCCAACTTTTCAGTTTTATTATTACAAAAAAAGTTTAAATGATCCAATAAATTTCGTTCCACTTCACAATTGTGACCCAAGGCACTGTATATAATATTCCATTGAATTTACTCCAAATCAAATTCTCCTCATTGTCTACAATTTATGTCGTTTTTTTTTTGTTATATGTGGTCCCCTGATGAATTGACACCAGTGAACGGTGTTTATTGTTTACAGTAAATTTATTATTTTCTGGTAATTATCTGACTTGACATTATCTATGATGACAGTCTTAGGTCTCTTCTATGGGTGGTGGTATCTATCCCCTGTAAGGGACAGATAGGGCTAAATAGGAGGTTCCTGACACGGGATCGCCCCTGTCGGGGCGGCCATTCCATTTTTGATAGGCAGGGCCTATAGCTTAATAGGGCATTTTAGAGGTAGAGCAATTTTTTCCTTATTTGTCCTACCTTGCCTTAACAGCTCTACGATATGTGCACAATTTGGTTGGTTTTTAATGATTATCAGTAAAGGTTACGTTTTACACTGGTGAAGGTACTCTATGACAGTTTCTCATGCTGGACACAAAACCGCTGCTTTCAGCGTTTTTTTTGTCCAGTCACAGAATTCAACAAACCGGAATGGAATGCATTCTGATGCACTCTGTTCCGTTTGTTCAGTTTTGTCTCCATTGAAAATGCAGATGTGAAAGTAGCCTATTATGGGCACACCAAGGGTAGCTAACCTAGAGTAATTAGCTTACAGCTAATGGAATTAAACATTTTGAGGTACTTAAAAGGGTTTTCTGTGATTTTAATACTGATGACCTATCCTTTGCTTGAAAAAGGCTCAATGAGCCGAAACGTCGCTATTTTTTCTGTACATCTGCTATATGGGATTCAAATAAACTACAAGTGAATTCAACTATTTGGAGTGCTGCGGATTACTTCCAATTATACTATCCTTTGGATAGGACATCAGTATCTGACCGTGGGACCCCCCGTCTGTCAGCTGTTTAAGAGGGCACCAGCGCTCCTGTGAGCGCTGTGGCCTTCTCCGTGCTTACCAAGCACAGCACTATATATTGTATAGCTGCTGTGCTTGGTATCGCAGCTCAGCCCTGTTCACTTCTATGAGGTCATTTGATCACTTCTGTAATTCATCGTACATCTTGTACTGTAAAATGCAGTGCTATATTGACAGTCACCATCAGAGAGTCGCAGCATGACGGGAAATACTATAGGCAGGCCTGGGCCTTCATTAGTCCCCAGGCTGCCGTGCACAGACATTGGCACCCCGCAACCTCACCTCATTTGTGGGATGCCAGTGGGAGTCCTCTCCCTCTGTAACTGCTTCACGTGCCGTATTGACCATGGCATATAAGGGGTTAAATGACCTGGCTCAGTGGTTCATCCAGACCCTGCTCTCCACTGCATGGGAGACCCATATGTATGGTCAATAAGGAGTTAAAATTTGAAAAATCTAACTAACAAGTTCACTTGTACAACTCTATTTTGAAATTGCCCTGCCCTGATGGGACAGGAAAAACACACAGAGGTTAAAAGGCCCCTCCCCACCACACACCTACAATGTTTTTCCTGTTTAGGACCGAAATTGCAGAGAGATCAAGGCTTCTCAACCCTGATGAATGAAAGGAGCGAGCGTTGGCTCGCTGCTGCCCCTGGCCGTTGGCTTGCTGCTGCCCCTGGCCGTTGGCTTGGTAATCATCTTACCTGTCCTGCACCACGGCTCCTCTCCACCTCTAGCAGAAGTCGCGTTCCCCGTTTTCCCGGCCTGCGCTGCGGTCACCTGGTGTGCAGCGTCAGATCATTGTGCGCGCAGTACGTCCTGGCGCTGTACAAGGTCAGGACAGTGAAGTGCCGGGCGGAAAGACGAGGACGGCGAGCATCCCAAGCGCCTGCAGCGCTTTGCTCCTGGCATCTAATAGATACTAGTGAGCGTTTCTTATAAATGCGTCTTATAAAGTGAAAAATACGGTATGTCTATTTTATTTATTTTTTCTAATTTTAACAATTTTTAAAGTATTTAATTGGGGATTTTTTTTACATGTGAAACTTTTTTTTATTAAACACTTTATTATTTTTATTTTTTTACTTTGTGTCCCCGATAAGGTCATACAAGACCTTTAACTTCACTTTTTTTCCCACTATTGATTTCTCCTGTAACTTGGGCTGACATAGTAGCCCCAGTTACTGGGTAAATACACCCCCCAAGGAGGCTGTACAGCATACTATGCTTTGCAGCCTCAGTTAGTGGTCTTTGGAAGACCTGGCAGCTTCTGCAGTCTCCCGGAGATAGGAAGCAGCACACTACTTCATGATCTGTATACACAGTGCTCGTTCAGAGCTGTGTATACAGTGATCTAGAAGGCAGAGACCCACAGGAACAGTCCTTGCATTCTCTCTGGGGTGCCCTGCTGTCACTGCACGATTATACCCAGTGGGCGCCTGGGAAGTGGTTAAACAAAAAATAAAATGTTATGACCACTGGAACATAGATGGGAAAAATGTTACTAGTCCTTAAAGGGTGAAGCTGAGTTCACACATAAGTTATTTGGTCAGTTAATTTGATCAATTATTGTGAGCCAAAACCAGGTGTGGCTTAAAAACACAGAATAGCTGCAAATCATTACACCTAATCTCTGAGTAGGCTTCACTGCTGGTTTTGGCTCACAATAAGACCTCAGGCACACAGCCGTTGCCCGGCCGTGGCTGTATTGCGGCCCGCGTACGGTGGGTCCGCAATTCACGGGCACCGGCTGTGTGCACCCCGCATCACGGATGCGGATCCATTCACTTGAATGGGTCCGCAATCTGGGAGGTGTGGAACAGAAGTACGGATCGGAAGCTGTCCGTGCCTCCGCACTGCAAAAAAATAGAACTTGTTCTATTTTTTTGGGGCACGGACAGTCGGATGTGGATCGTGGACCTCATTGAAGTGAATGGGTCCTCAATCCGCATGCGAAAGCTCCATGGTCGGTGCCCGTTTATTTTGGTCCGCAGCACAGGCAAGGCCGGTACACCTTCTTGTGCATGAGGCCTAACTGAAGGAAATAACTGAGAAAAGTGTGAACTCGGCATTATTGAGTTTCCAACAATATCTGAAATAAAAATGCATGTTCTGGCTGGGGACATGGTTTATATTATATTGAAACTCTCCTGCGCACTCAGATCCTGAGTTTTTGGCGGCTGCTCATTGCTCTGCTGTTGTAAAACAGTTTTCTTCTGTCCTCTGAGAGTGGGTGGGTCCACATGCAGGCTGTCTGCCAGTACTACACTGGTCTAGACTTCACTTGAAGACTTGTAACAAGCCTGAGAAGAGCAGAGATAGACCACACATCTCTTAATATTATAAAAATGAGTTTCTGTCCGTCTGTCTGTTCTCTATGCGCGACCAAACTACTGGACCGATTTTCACCAAATTCGGCACACCGGTACATCAGGTGCCCGGGAAGGTTTTAGACCAGGTCTCATCTCTCTAGGACATAACGTTCCCGAGATATTCCCAAAATATGACCTGCATTAGCCAATATTAGCCTGACAGCATTGGTTTTAAACCCCAACTGCCATTCTCTGCACAGACACACACAGGGAGGCCAGGTTTCCATAACAACACAGCCAAGTAATTAGCAGCCAGCTGAGGATCTTAGGTAACAATTCAGTCATTTCTATTCAATGCCTTAAAGGGGCAGAACGCTGTGGATGATACTGTTAAAGAGGTATTCCGGTTACCATAAATATAACTTATGTTTTAGACTATGACCGTTCAGTAGTAAATCTTCCACTGCTACCCATTGCGTGTCCTCATAAATTACCATGGCACCGACCTGTGATTCACACCACTCTCAAAAGAAGGACTTACAACACCTGCTCCAGGTTTTACTAAGCCACACTCTGACTCTGTCAGGCCACGCCCACTTCCCCCTTCGCAGCCAATTGGGATTGAAAAAATGAAGGTAAAAATAAACTACTGTCAGCTGCAGGGGTAGGAGGGTGAGTTTCTCTCTGCAACAACACACAGAAACATTAGATGAAATAGACTAATATTACACTACTACCGTTCAGTAGTTATAAAAGATGTTTTCTTCCACTAAAAGGACTTAAAAGCAACCCCCCCAAGGTCCCGCTAAACCACGCCCCCGGTCAGGCCACGCCCTCTCCCACTCCGCAGCCAATGGGGATTGAAAAAATGAAGGTAAAAATCAACTTCTGTCAGCTACAGGAATGGGTGGGAAGGAGACTTTCTTTCTGCAATGACACACACACAAACATTAAATGAAATAGATTAAATATACCCATGCAAATCAATGTTTTCTTCCACTGCTACCCACTGTGTTTCCATAAATTACCATGGCATTGACCTATAATTCAGGCCACCCTGAAAAGAAGGACCTACAAGCACCCCTCCCCAAGGTCCCTGTAAACCACGCCCCCGACCTGGTCAGGTCATGCCCCCTCCCACTCCGCAGCCAATGGGGATTGAAAAAATGAAGGTAAAAATCAACTTCTGTCAGCTGCATTGACTTTCTCTCTGCAACGACACAAAGAAACATTAAATGAAATAGATGAAATATACCTAGGCGAAGCCGGGTCTTTCTGCTAGTCTCTTAATAATATAAAAATTAATTTCTGTCTGTCTGTCTGTCTGTTCTCTATGCGCGACCAAACTACTGGACCGATTTTCACCAAATTCGGCACACAGGTACATCAGGTGTCCGGGAAGGTTTTAGACCAGGTCTCATCTCTCTAGGACGTACCGTTCCCGAGATATTCCCAAAATATGATCTCCATTAGCCAACATTACAACTGGGAGCTTTGGTTTTAAACTCCAACTGCCATTCTCTGCAAAGCCACACAGGGAGGGCAGGTTTCCATAACAACCAGGTAATTATCAGCAGCTGAGGATCTCATCCATTTCTATTTACTGACACTGTTAAAGGTATTCCGGTTACCATAAATATAACTTATGTTTTTTTCTATTACTACAGTTCAGTAGTAATAAAAGATGTTTTCCTCCACTGCTGCCTATTGCGTGGGCTCATAAATAAGCATGGTATTGACCTTTAATTCAGGCCACCCTAAAAGAAGTACTTAAAACCCCCGCCCCAGGTCTCACTAAGCCACACCCCCAACTCTGTCAGGCCACACCCCCTTTCACTCCGCAGCCAACAGAGATTGAAAAAATAAAGGTAAAAATCAACTTCTGTCAGCTGCAGGGATGGGTGGGAGGTTGACTTTCTTTCTGCAACAACACACACAAACATTAAATATTGCTAATCCACGCCCCCGACTCTGTCAGGTTATGCCCCCTCCCACTCCGCAGCCAACGGAGATTGAAAAAATGAAGGTAAAAATAAACTTCTGTTTGCTGCAGGGGTGGGAGGGTGAATTTCTCTCTGCAACGACACACAAAAATTTTAGATAAAATAGACTAATTATAGACTACAACTGTTCGAATCGTCTTGCTAAGTCACGCCCCCAACTCTGTCAGACCATGCCCCCTCTCACTCTGCAGCCATTCTGCAACGACACACAGAAACATTAAATGAAATAGATTAAATCACCTATGCGAAGCGCTTTGTTAAGCCACACCCCCAACGGTGTCAGGTCACGCCCCCTCCAACTCCGCAGCCAGGATTGAAAAAATGAAGGGAAAAATAAACTTCTGTCAGCTGCAGGGGTGGGAGGGTGAATTTCTCTCTGCAATGACTGACACACAAAATTTTAGATGAAATAGACTAATTTCAGACTACAACCGTTTCGAAGCATCTTGATAATCCACACCCCCAACTCTGCCAGGCCATGACCCCTCCCACTCCGTAGGCAACGGGGATTGAAAAAAATCAGCTGCAGGGGTGGGAGGGTGAATTTCTCTCTGCAATGACACACAAAAATCGTAGATGAAATTGACTAATTTTAGACTACGACCATTCAGTACTAATAAAAGATGTTTTTTTCCACTGCTACCCATTGCGGGTCCCCATAAATTACCATGTCATCGACCTGTAATTCATGCCACTCTGACCCCCGCCCCAGATCTCGCGAAACCACACTCCGACTCTGTCAGGCCACGCCCCCTCCCACTCCGCAGCCAACGGGGATTGAAAAAATGAAGGTAAAAATCAACTTCTGTCAGCTGCAGGGGCGGGAGGGAGGTTGGATTTCTTTCTGCAACAACATACAGAAACATTAAATGAAATAGATTAAATATACCCGTGCAAAGCAATGTTTCCTTCCACTGTTACCCATGGCGTGTCCTCATGAATTACCATGGCATCGACCTGTAATTCTGGCCACCATCAAAAGAAGGACTTAAAACCCTGCCCCAGGTCTTTCAATGTCACGCCCCCGACTCAGTCAGGCCATGACCCCTCCCACTCCGCAGCCAATGGAGATTGAACAATTGAAGGTAAAAATCAACATCTGTCAGCTGCAGGAATGGGAGGGTGGATGACTTTCTCTCTGCAACGACACACAGAAACATTAAATGAAATAGATTAAATATACCCGCGCAAAGCAATGTTTTCTTCCATTGCTACCCATTGTGTTTCTTCAAATTACCATGGCATTAACCTATAATTCAGGCCACCCTGAAATGAAGGACTTAACCCCCCCCCGTGTCCCATTAAACCACACCCCCTCCCACTCCGCAGCCAATAGGGATTGAAAAAATGAAGGTAAAAATCACCTCCTGTCAGCTGCATTGACTTTCTCTCTGCAACGACACACAGAAACATTAAAAGAAATAGATGAAATATACCCAGGCGAAGCTGGGTCTTTCTGCTAGTCTCTTATATATATAAAAATGAGTTTCTGTCTGTCTATATCTGTCTGTTCTCTATGCGCAACCAAACTACTGGACCGATTTTCACCAAATTTGGCACACAGGTACATCAGGTGTCCAGGAAGGTTTTAGACCAGGTCTCAGCTCTCTACTGTTCCCGAGATATTCCTAAAATATGATCTTCATTAGCCATTATTAGCCTGGGAGCATTTCACTTCAAATCCCAACTGCCATTTTCTCCACGTACACACCGGTTTCCATAACAACCCAGCCAGGTAATTAGCATCCAGCTGAGAAGCTTAAGGAAATAACAACCCAGGCTTTTGGCATTGTTTTATTTTAAAAATTTTTTTACAGCATTCACCTGGGAGGCCATCTCATGTAATATTTTTATAGAGCAGATTGTTACAGACGCAGTGATAACAAAAATAAAAATGTTAGACATATTGGGTACGTTTTACACATTAGATGCATTTTTGAACAGAATAAAATCTTTTTTTTTGTGTTGCCATTTTCTGAGAGCCATTTTTTAAAATTTTTTGGGCAATTGTCTTAGGTAGGGTCTCATTTGTTGCTGGACGAGATGACGGTTTGATTGGTACCATTTTGGGATTAATACGTCTTTTTGATTGCTTGGTATTACACTTTTTGTGAGGCAAGGTGATCAGAAAATGGCTTTTTTTACACTATTTTTATTTTTTACGGCGTTCACCGAGCGGGGTGGGTCATGTGATATTTTTATAGAGCCAGTCGATACGGACGCGGCGATACCTAATATGCCTACTTTTCTTTTTTTCCCTATTTTTTACAATTTTTTTTAACTTTATTTTGGGAAAAGGACGCTTTTTTTTTTTTCTTGAAACTTTAATTTTTTTTGTAAAACTTTATTTTTTTAACTTCTTTTTTCACTTTATTTTTTTGTCCCAGTCTGGGACTTCAGCTTTTGGGGGTCTGATCCCCTGCACAATGCATTACAATACTTCTGTATTGTAATGCATTGGCTGTAAGTGTATTACCAGTGTAATACAGTGTAAAAATTTCACTTTTTTTGCAGATTTTCCATTTTAACCTGGTCAGTACCAGCAGCGTACATATACGGCAGCCCGATGCCTTCCTTCGGATCTATCCCCCTGGATCTCACAGGCAGGAAGCTGTAAGTGTATTACAGTGAGTAATACACTTACAGCCAATGCGTTACAATACAGACCCCCAAAAGTTGAAGTCCCAGAGTGGGACAAAAAAATAAAGTTAAAAAAGATGTAAAACAAAAAAAATTAGGAGTTAAGTAAAACAAAAAAAAAGCGTCCTTTTCCCAAAGTAAAAAAAATTGTAAAAAATAGGGGAAAAAAAGGTAGACATATTAGGTTATATTATCGACTGGCTCTATAAAAATATCACATAATCCACTCCGTCAGGTGAACTCCTTAAAAAAAAATGAAAAAAAATGCTAAAAAGCCATTTTCTTTTTTGTCCACCTTGCCTCACAGAAAGTGTAATACCAAGTGATCAAAAAGTCTTATATACCCCAAAATGGTACCAATCAAACTGTCATCTCATCCTGCAAAAATTAGACTTTACCTAAGACAATTGTTCAAAAAATAAAAAAATATTGCTCTCAGAAAATATCAACACAAAAACAAGATTTTATTCTGTTCAAAAAGGCTTTCACTGTGTAAAACTTAAAAAATAAAAATAATAAACATATTAGGTTTTGCCACGTCCGTAACAACCCGATCTATAAAAATATCACATGAGATGGCCCCTCAGGTGAATGCTGTAAAAAAATATTTTTAAAAACTCTGCCAAAACAGACATTTTTTTCACCTTGCCTTACAAAAAGTGTAATACTAAGCGATCAAAGAGTCTCATGATACCAATCAAAACATCACCTCATCCCGCAAAAAATGAGTCCCCGCATAAGACAATCACTCAAAAAATGAAAACCAATGGCACCCGAAAACCAATCCATCAAAATCTGCGCTGCAAAAGCCTTATGGTTCTGCTTCCATTCTGTATCCTGCTATGTGCCCCCACAGCAGTTTAGTACGACATATGGGGTGTTGCCATATTCAGGGGGAAATGGGTAACAAATTATGGGGTGCTTTTTCCCTTGTTACCCCTTGTGAAAATGAAAAATTTGGGGCTAAAACAACATTTTATTGGAAAAAACAAAACTTTTTATTTTCACAACCAAGGGTTTTCAAATTCCGTAAAACGCTTAGGGGGTCAAAGTGGTCAGCACCCCCTTTAATAAATTCTTTGAAGGGTGTAGTTTCCAAAATGGGGTCACTTTTTGAGAGTTTCCATTGTAAGGGTACGTCAGGGTCTGTTCAAATACAAAGCGAGCCTAAAAACCATTTTTGCAAAATATGCATCCAAAATCGATATGGCGCTCCTTTCCTTCTGACCACTGCCATGTGCCCATAGAGCAGTTTACCACCACATATGGGGTATTTCTGTAAACTGCAGAATCAGAGTAATGTATATTGAGGTTTATTTTGCTGTTAACCCTTGCTGTGTTTAAAGAAAAAATTGATTAACATAAAAAATGTATTAAAAAAGTGAAATTTTGAAATTTCATCTCTATTTTCCTTTAATTCTTGTGGAACACCTCACGTTTCAAAGTTTGTAACATCACTTTTGAATAATTGGAGGGGTGTAGTTTCTAAAATGGGGTCATTTATGGGTGGTTTCCATTATGTAAGCTCCTCAAAATCACTGTATAACTGAATTGGTGAAAATTTGAAAAACTGCTTCTAAACTTCTAAACCTTCGAAAAAATAAAATTACATTTACTAGATGATGCCAACATAAAGTAGACATATGGGGCAATGTAAAGTAATAAATATTTTATGAGGTATCACTTTCTGTTTTAAAAGCAGAGAAATTGAATTTTTTTTTTTATTTATTTATACATTTTTACTGAGTTTTTCAATTGTTTACAAATGATATGGCAACACATAAGCCATCCATCTGAAGAAACATGAATACCTTATTCATATACATAAGACATAAAGAAATAAACAAAGGAACATAGAAAACAGGTCCTAGTAATTTCCAAGGTACATGGTCAAGTAGAGAAGAACATGCAAGTCCTTTGTATGATGATCATAACAATACAAATCAAGTCACTGGATCATATTTCGATGAAGACCAGGCGTCCCATAATCTCTTAAATTTAGAAACCGCGGGAGTGCTATATGCTATAGTTTTTTCAAACAGTTAAGTGGTATGAACTTTGTGGAAGATCTCTGTCTCAGAAGGAATAAGGCAGCTCTTCCAGTTTTTTGTAATAGCCAATTTGGCGGCTATGAACAAGTGTACTAAAACTAAACGACATCTCTTGGGGATAGCGTCATCTCTTAGGAGGAGGAGAGTGAGAGCTGGGGAGGGATTAATGTGTGTGCCTGCAATATCTGAGGCTACACCAAAAACGCCTTTATGGGATAGGATATGTAGTAGGGTGCCTCTACACCTGCGGTTTCGCCAGCAAAGATTAGAGACGCCTGGGAACATGTAACATAGCCTATTGGGCGTGTAATACCATGTTAATATGGTTTTCATAAATGATTCCACGTGTAGTGTGCATCTCAAATTAGAGGATATGAAGCGGAGAGCAGTCGACCACTCTAGGTCAGTGTATGTGGACTTTAGTTCCTGTTCCCATGAAAGAAATGGGGACGATTTAATAAATTGATAGTTGAGATATTACCGTGGCTGTGTGGTAGTCAGAGATGTTGGGAAGACTAAGTCCGCCAACTGGTTTTCTCCTATATAGTAAAGACGTGGAGATTCGGGGTTTTCTGTTGGCCCAAATAAGAGAGTTAATTAACTTTGTTGCTCTTTTGAAAAAGGCTGTAGGGGGAGATATGGGGAGAGCTCTAAACAAAAATAGAAACTTAGGAAGGGTAAACATCTGAAATGTGGCTATGCGGCCTACCCAAGAGATCTCATGTTTTGCCAGAGCATTTAGGTCTGCAGTGATTCTATCGAGGAATGGTACATAATTTGTTCTGTATAGAGAATTGACAGAGTTTGATATGGCAATTCCTAGATATTGGATCTGTTGTGGTTGCCAAACAAGGGCAAATTGGTTTTGGAGACGTGTTTGTGTCGGACCAGGAAGGTTTAAAGGGAGAACCTGGGACTTTGTTTCATTGAGTTTATAATATGAGATGTAGGCAAATTGTCTGATGGTTTCTAGGGCTGAAGGTAAGGAGGAAGTTGGTTGGCTTAATGTCAGGATTACATCATCTGCATAAAGTGATATACAATAAAAGTGCTCTCCAATTCGGATACCTGTTATGTTTGGGTTTGATCTAATGGCTTGTGCAAGGGGTTCAATGGCCAGAATAAATATTAAAGGGGAGAGAGGGCACCCCTGACGAGTTCCATTAGAGATTGAAAAGGGATTCAATAGGGTACTGTTAACTAGAACTTTAGCAGAGGGGGAGGAGTAAAGGGCTTGTATAGAGAAGAGGATGTTACCTGCGAATCCCATCTTACCCAGGTCTGAAAATACATAAGGCCAATTCAGGCGGTCAAATGCCTTTTCTGCATCTAATGTCACAAAAAGAGCTTGAATTCTGTTTTTCGCTACATAGTCAAGAATGTGAATCGCTCTCTTGGTGTTATCTTGGAGCTGTCTTCCTTTGACAAACCCTGTTTGGTCGGTAGACACTAGCTCAGGAAGAATGTCAGCTAATCTATTTGCAATAACTTTGGCGTATATCTTTACATCGGTGTTGAGTAATGAGATGGGCTGGAAATTTTGGGGTTTATCCATCGGTTTGTCTGGCTTGGGGATAGTGACGATTATGGCCTCCAACATCTCTCTGGGAAACTTTCCTTGGTAAGCCACCGAATTGAAAAAGGACGGTATGTGTTGGAGAAGGATGCCAGCGAATGTTTTGTAATACATATTGGATAGACCATCAGGTCCCGGGGACTTATGTAGTGTAAGGGCTTTAATTGTGCTTTCTATCTCCTTAGCGGTAAAAGGTCTATTTAGGTAGGAGAGTTGTTTCTGGGATAGGCTAGGCAACGACATTAAAGATAGGAAGGAGTCAATTGAGGCTTGGGATGGTTGGGTAGTGACATTATCTTGAGCTAGATTGTATAGTGAGGCATAGAATTTTTTGAATTCTTGGGCTATGTCTTTAGGAAATGCGATTTTAGCTCCAGATGTTTGATTCAGTAGATAGGGGATTTTAGAGTTTGAAGTTATATTTTTTACTCTTAGGGCTAGTAATTTACTGGCTTTGTTGTCCTGTGAATAGTATATAGATTTGGTCTTCTTAAGGTTATTTTCGTATTTGTAGAGTAAGCACTCCTTAAGTTGGAGTCTGAGGACGCGAAGAGCGTCAGTATGTTGCTGGGATGGGGAATTCTTGTTAAGGGATTCTAAGGATTTAATTTTATTTAAAGAGGACCTTTCACCACTCCTGACATGCCTGTTTTAATAGCTTCATGCATTACCCACGTACTAACAATTCTGGAGCATCTATTCTTATATCTCTGTGTTGTGCCATTCCTTTATTATTTGCACTGGAAGTTATGAATGAATTGCTATTTGTCTTCAGTAAAGGAACAGAGGGGAGGTAACCAGTTGGGGGTGTGTACCTGCACAGACTGACTCTAGCCAATCAGTGCTGCCATGTTCAGACTGTGCAGGTACACCCCCCCAACTGGTCACCTCCCCTCTGTTCCTTTACTGAAGGCAAATAGAAATTCACATATAACTTCTAGTGCAAATAATAAAGGAATGGCACAACATACAGACATAAGAATAGACGCTCCAGAATTGTTGTTACATGGGGAATGCATGAAGCTATTAAAACAGTAATGTCAGGAGTGATGAAAGGTCCTCTTTAAGGTGTCATTAATTATCTCTGTCTCTTTTGGCCCTATATCCCAATTTAATAAAAATGCCTCTAATGAAGGCTTTGTGGGCGTTCCAAACAATAGTGTCGTCTTTGACGGAGCCTGAGTTGGTGTGAAAGAATTCTATAAGGGATTTTTTCAGTTCTTCTTTATACCTACAGTCGGACATAAGAGAAGTATTATTACGCCACAGGAAGTTGCGTTGGCCAATGCATGTATCTGATATTTCAAGTGTGATTGCTGCATGGTCAGACCATGTTATATCCTCTATTGAGGAGGATTGAGCAAGATCTAAAGCAGTTTTGTTGAGCAAGAATAGATCTATGCGGGAGTATGAGTTGTGTACACAAGAGTAGAAGGAATAATCGCGTTCTGTATCATGATGCAAACACCAAATGTCAAACAGATCTTCTTGGCATAGTAGTTTCTCTAATGCTGCGGAATATGGACGAGATCTGGATGTGGAGTCCAACGCAGGTTTCGGGACCGCATTGAAATCTCCTCCCCAGATAGTCGCCCCTTTGTTTTATATCATTCACTTTTTTGAGCATTGAAGATATGAATGAGAGAGGGCAGTCGTTTGGTGCGTATACAATTACAAGAGTGAGAACGACACTATTGAAGGAGCCCACTTGTATAATGAACCTTCCCTTGGGATCCACATAGGAAGTGAGAGGGGTAAAAACAATGCTGTTTCTGATTGCTAGGAGAACACCTCTTTACTTTTTGGAATGGTGTGCTTGAATAATGTACGGAAAAAGAGGATGTTTGATGTGTTTAGCGTCTGAATGAAGAAGGTGCATTTTCTGAGCAATGAAAACATCACAATTTAGCCTCTTTACCTCACGCCACATAAGTGAACGTTTGAACGGGCTATTGAGCCCTTTTACATTTAAGGATGCAATTTTAAGAGCCATCAGGAATAGACAAATACAATATGTGTAGAAGAGGTGGTCAAGAAGGTGGGTGACCTAGCAAAGAAGAGAAAGTATACTGGGACATAAAACAACATGTCAACAGGATGTCTCTGAGCTACAGGCAGCATTGCATGAGAGACAGCTAAATGTACAAGAACAAAATCAAAATGGAACCAGGGCTGTGGAGTCGGTAACCATTTTGGTGGAGTTGGACTCGGTATGAAATGGACCGACTCCGACTCCTAAAATATATAATAAATTGGTACATTTTGTTCAGTGCAGTATGTGCTGAATATATTTTCATAAGAATTTGGGAACATGATGAAATGTCCTATAAATGTCTGTTCTATTCCTGATCTAAGGATCTAGGCTTTTAGTTGAGATGACTGTGTGCTGCCCTTTATGTAGATACTCAGAAGTGAAACTCCTCTGCTACAGATCAGAGGAAAAAGGCGCTGGAAAGCAATGGCTGCACTCATCTCAGATCTACTAGAGAAAACAGGATTAAAGGGGTTTCTCCAAAAATAAGCCCTACCCTGAAAATAAGCCCTAGCACTATTTTGTGAGGCATAAAATATAAGCCCTACTCCAAGTATAAGCCCTAGATGCAGTGAGCGCCTCCAGCTCTAGGTTATGTTGCATGACATCACTGATCATCACAAACAAGGAGAATAGGAATACTGTAGCCTTACACTGTAGCAGGCACGGCAGAATCCACTCACCCAATCACTAGACGCTTCTACTGCCTTCCGTGTCCTGCCTCCTCAGAGGAGATACCATAGATATAGCACGGTGCCACTGACAGAATCCTGCCTCCCAAGTCCGCCCCCCAAGTGCAGAGAGGAGATAGGGAGATAGAGCACAGTGCAATTGCCCCAGAGAGAACGTGAGAGAGAGTGCCCGTAACACACACTGACAGTACACTACCAAATAACGCCTACCCCAAAAGTAAGCCCTAGCCCTTTTTTCGGAGGAAAAAATAATATAAGACCGTGTCTTATTTTTCGGAGAAACACGGTAGTTACAAAGATTAGCTTTCTACATAAAGGGGCAGTTAAAAGAAGACATTTTCTAAATGTCAGTAGATTTTACTTTAGTCATGAACTATAGACAATTCAACAGGTCTCTCACTGTACACAGGTTTCTCTGGTAACCTGCAGACCAGAAAGACTGTTATCTGATTGGCTGAGAGCAGGAGTGACCTCAGTAAGCAAAATGGGTTGAGGACTGAGAAGGATGGCTTTACATGTGATTGTGTTAGAGATCACAACCTCCTGCTCTGTCAGAGTAAGTTATTATATGCTAATAACTGCTGGAGACCCCCCCCCCCTTCCCCCCGCCACGGCCTGAGGAGACAGGTGAGTGCAAACTGCCTGTCAGCCAGTGAATCAATGTGCTGAGAAAACCCCTTTAAGGCAAGTACTTCTTAGTATATCTAAACTTTCAATAAATTGTGCATAAATCAATTGTCCAGTGCATGTTCTCTCTGTATGCTTTATGTTTTAGTTTGTTTTCCTCTGAGCTCATGTTTGGAGAGGTTAGCTGCTCTGATGGCTTCTATATGCTGCTGATGCAAAGCACATAGGGCATTATGTATGACAACTGTCTAGGTGTAGAAGTGTCTTTGTTGCCCATAGAAACCAATTAGAGCTCCCCGTTCATTTCATATAGTGCTCTGGAGAAATGAAAGGGGAGCTCTGATTGGTTGCTATGGGCAACAAAGAAAGTCTTAGACCTAGACAGTTTCCATACATCAGGCCCTTAGTGAGCTGTACCCAGAGTAGGGTTGAGCGGTATACCGGTAGCAACGATATACCGCAGTATTAAGAAACAGCAATATGGCGATATCGCTGTTTCCTAATAACCGCGGTATTTTGTGACGTCATATGAGCAGTCATCTGTGTTGACCGCTTCTAAATCTGCTCCTGCATACCACTGAATACAAATTGCTTCCAACAGCGGCAGCCCTGGCATATCCTCGCTCCTATGTTCATAGCTCCGCCCACCGACATCTGACACTGGAATCAGGGCGCACGAGCGAGGTTGCCGCGGGAAAAGTCTCTCCAGACTCCGACTCCCTCCTCGCCACTTCGCCTGACTCCTGGCCTGCAAAGAATGTCTAGCACAGAGGAAGAGAAGCGAGAGACAATAAAACAGTCACGGAGGGTGTCATAAATTGGCTTGGTCCTTCTCTTCCTGCCTGCAAGCTGCTGCAGTTGGTGTCAGCACATTAATCTCTAATAGCAGGCATGAGGGAATGATGAGTCCCCCATACACAAGCAAGAAGACATTACTGCATGGTGGCCACAAGACTTTATTATACTGAGGAGGAAGGGGCTTCAAAAATTCTCCATACAGTATAACGTCTCCTTGTGGCCTCCATACAGTTTAATGTCTTCTTCTGGCCCCTATACAGTATAACGTCTCCTGGTGGCCCCCATACAGTATAACGTCTCATTGTGGCTGCCCCTATACAGTATATAGTCTCCTTGTGGCCCCCATACAGTATAATGTCTCCTTGTGGCCCCCATACAGTATAATGTCTCCTTGTGGCAGTCCCCATACAGTATAACGTTTCCTTGTGGCTGCCCCCATACAGTATAATGTCTTCTTGTGGCCCCCATACTGTATTATGTCTCCTTGTGGCCGCCCCCATACAGTATAACGTCTGCTTGTGTCTGCCCCCATACAGTATAAAGTCTCCTTGTGGCTGCCCCCATACCGTATACCGTCTCCTTGTGGCGCCCATACAGTATAATGTCTCCTTGTGGCTGTCCCCATATAGTATAATGTCTCCTTGTGGCTGCCCCCATACAGTATAACGTCTCCTTGTGGCTGCCCCCATACAGTATAACGTCTCCTTGTGGCTTCCCCCATATAGTATAACGTCTCCTTGTGGCTGCTCCCATACAGTATAACGTCTCCTTGTGGCCGCCCCCATACAGTATAACGTCTCCTTATGGCCGCCCCCATACAGTATAACGTCTCCTTGTGGCCGCCCTCATACAGTATGTCTCCTTGTGGCCGCCCCCATACAGTATAACGTCTCATTGTGGCTGCCCCCAATCAGTATAATGTCTCCTGACCTTGACTCCATGCAGTATAGTGACTCCTTGTGGCCCACTGCCTGCCAGCATCCCAGCCCATGCAGTATATATATCTCACATATATTATATATATTATATCTCCCTGTGGCCCCAAATGTTTTTTTCTTCTAAATTGATATTTATCGCGATATATATATCGTTATCGCGATAAATTTCTTAATATAGTTATCGTGGGAATATTTTTGATATCGCCCAACCCTAACCCAGAGAAGCCTGATACTGGAAGTTCAGAGTAAAGATATCTAGTAAAACATATATTACAAACTCTTTTTGTCATGACATACCTGTACTATTGATTTATGCAAAGTTTGTTTAAAGTTATCATTTAAACATGCACCATGTATGAGGGAGTTGGAGTCAGGAGTCGGAGTCAGGGGAAATTGAGGAGTCGGAGTTGGAGTCGGGGCTGTGGCTTACCGACTCCACAGCCCTGAATGGAACAGAAGGCAAGTAACGTTCAGCATTAATGCCAATCAAATGTGGCGAGTAATCACTCACGGTTTAGACCGAGTCTATCTGCATCACAGATAGAGCTTCATAGCAACCCTAGCATAGTTGCGGTCATAACCTTGAAGAGCAGTTCAGCGTTTGTTCCTGCGTTTTGAGGTGACCAGATGCCATTCGGAAGTCGCTTTCTCCAGGGTCTTGCAAGGTTCTTCCATCGAGCGGGAGATATTCCAGGAGGATAGCAATTTTGTCCCCTCTTCTACCGACAGGATAGGGTGAACAGAGCCATTCTTGGAGATGAGGATTTTTGTTGGGCAGCCCCACCTATATGGGATGCCATGGTCGCTCAGAGCAGCTGTGATGGGGTAAAGAAGCCTCCTCTGTTGTAAAGTAGCAGCCAATAGGTCTGCAAAGACCTTGACCCCAGCAAATGGATCTGGTATCTCCAAATCAGGGCCTCTTTAGCATGGAAGAAGTGTAAGCGCGCCAGGTCTCGCTACCCTGTGTATTCTATCAATTATTAAGTCCTCTTGAGATATGGAGGGGAGTAATAATTTCATCAGAGCTTGGACATGAGTACGCAGGTCCTGTGTTTGGACATCCTCTCCAATTCCTCTAAACTTGATGTTGTTCTTCCTGGATCTATCCTCTAAATCTATATCTTTAGCTTTAAGGAGGTCCACTTCATCCGACATGGAATTGTGTGAATCCACTAGTTGGTTGAAGGAGTTTGCAAACTCGCCCATTTTATCTTCTACATTGGAAACTCTTTTTCCTAACTGGAATATGGTAGCCTGCATGGGTTTAACAATGGTGGCCAGATCTTTGAAGATGGAGGATCCAAAGAGAAATTGAAATTTTGAAAATTGCGAATTTTCTAAATTTGGGGATTTTTTTTCATAAATAAAGGTGAAATATATTGACTCAAATTTATGACTGTCATGAAATACAACGTGTCACGAGAAAACAGTCTCAGAATGGCTTGGATAAGTAAAGCCATTCCAAAGTTATTACCACATAAAGTGACACATGTCAGATTTCCAAAAATCGTCCTGGGATTTAAGGTGAATAGTGGCTCAGTAGTGAAAGGGATAAGCCATTTTCCTATATGACAGCTAAACGAAACTCAATATTGAATCTGGAATTTACAGAAATAGCCCATATGTGGTTGTAAACTGCTATATAGGCACACTGCAGGGCGCAGAAGGGAAGGAGCAACATATGAATTTTGGAGGGCAGATTTCACTGGCACAATTTTCAGGTGCCATGTCGTATTTGAAGAACCCTTGATGCACCCCTACAGTAGAAACTCTGAAAAGGTGACCATTTTGGAAACTACAGGATAACTGACTGTTTCGTTGGTACTATTTTGGGTACATATAGTTATTTGATATTTCAATATTATGCTTTTTGTGAGGCAAGGTAACAAAAAATAACTGCTCTGGCACCATTTTTATTTTTTATTTTATTTTTTACGGTGTTCACCAGACGGGATAGATGATATGTTATTTATATAGTGCCAGTTGTTATGGACATGGCAATACCAAATATGTCTATTTTATTGTTTTGTTTCACTTTTACACAATAAAAGCATTTTTGAAAAAAATTGTTTTTGCGTCTCCATTTTCAAAAAAGTCATTTTTTTTCACTTTCTGCCAATTGTCTTGTGTGAGCGCTCATTTTTTGTGGGCAGAGTTGACATTTTTATTGGTACCATTTTGGAGTAGATATGAATTTTTGATCGCTCGATATTACACTTTTTTTTTTGTTTCAGTTTTATACAATAAAAGTTTTTGAAAATAAAATGGCTTTGTGTCACCATTTTCTGAAAGCCATATATTTATATACATATACAGTACAGACCAAAAGTTTGGACACACCTTCTCACTCAAAGAGTATTCTGTATTTTCAGAACTATGAAAATTGTAGATTCACACTGAAGGCATCAAAACTATGAATTAACACATGTGGAATTATATACTTAACAAAAAAGTGTGAAACAACTGAAAATATGTCTTATATTCCAGGTTCTTCAAAGTAGCCACCTTTTGCTTTGATTACTGCTTTGCACACTCTTGGCATTCTCTTGATGAGCTTCAGGAGGTACTCACCTGAAATTGTTTTCACTTCACAGGTGTGCCCTGTCAGGTTTAATAAGTGGGATTTCTTGCCTTATAAATGGGATTGGGACCATGAGTTGTGTTGGGCAGAAGTCAGGTGGATACACAGCTGATAGTCCTAATGAATAGACTGTTAGAATTTGTATTATGGCAAGAAAAAAGCAGCTAAGTAAAGAAAAACGAGTGCCCATCATTACTTTAAGAAATGAAGGTCAGTCAGTCCGAAAAATTGGGAAAACCTTGAAAGTGTCCCCAAGTGCAGTCGCAAAAACCATGAAGTGCTACAAAGAAACTGTCTCACATGAGGACCGCCCCAGGAAAGGAAGACCAAGAGTCACCTCTGCTGCGGAGGATAAGTTCATCCGAGTCACCAGCCTCAGAAATCGCAGGTTAACAGCAGCTCAGATTAGAGACCAGGTCAATGCCACACAGAGTTCTAGCAGCAGACACATCTCTACAACAACTGTTAAGAGGAGACTGTGTGCAGCAGGCCTTCATGGTAAAATAGCTGCTAGGAAACCACTGCTAAGGACAGGCAACAAGCAGAAGAGACTTGTTTGGGCTAAAGAACACAAGGAATGGACATTAGACCAGTGGAAATCTGTGATTTGGTCTTATGAGTCCAAATTTGAGGTCTTTGGTTCCAACCACCGTGTCTTTGTGCGATGCAGAAAAGGTGAATGGATGGACTCTACATGCCTGGTTCCCACCGTGAAGCATGGAGGAGGAAGTGTGATGGTGTGGGGGTGCTTTGCTGGTGACACTGTTGGGGATTTATTCAAAATTGAAGGCATACTGAACCAGCATGGCTACCACACCATCTTGCAGCGGCATGCTATTCCATTCGGTTTGCGTTTAGTTGGACCATCATTTATTTATCAACAGGACAATGACCCCAAACACACCTCCAGGTTGTGTAAGGGCTATTTGACCAAGGAGGAGAGTGATGGGGTGCTACGCCAGATGACCTGGCCTCCACAGTCACCAGACCTGAACCCAATCGAGATGGTTTGGGGTGAGCTGGACCACAGAGTGAAGGCAAAAGGGCCAACAAGTGCTAAGCATCTCTGGGAACTCCTTCAAGACTGTTGGAATACCATTTCAGGTGACAACCTCTTGAAGCTCATCAAGAGAATGCCAAGAGTGTGCAAAGCAGTAATCAAATCAAAAGGTGGCTACTTTGAAGAACCTAGAATATAAGACATATTTTCAGTTGTTTCACACTTTTTTGTTAAGTATATCATTCCACATGTGTTAATTCATAGTTTTGATGCCTTCAGTGTGAATCTACAATTTTCATAGTCATGAAAATACAGAAAACTCTTTGAATGAGAAGGTGTGTCCAAACTTTTGGTCTGTACTGTATATATTTATATATATGTTTTTTTTTTATCTGCCAGTCGTCTAGTGTGGCAGATTGGTGAATGGGCCTCATAGACTTCCATACATGAAAGACCCTGAGGCCTGGGGTTGCCGTGACAGCCATCCACCTGTCACCTCAGCGTGAGCAGACCCATGGATAGACAGAGGGAGCCTTCTCTCTCTGCGAACCTCGTATATGCTGCAGTCAGCATTAACATAACATATTTACATAGTTTAATACATACGTAGTTGCAGGTGGCAGGACTATGTTCTCATCACGGGCATCTATGCCTCTTTTGATACAACCCATTATCTTACTGGCCTTGGCAGCAGCTGTCTGACACTGGTTTCTGCAGCTTAGTTTGCTGTTTACTAAAATTCCTAGTTCTTTTTCCATGTCAGTGTTAACCAGTGTTTTACCATTTAGTATGTACTGGTGACTTGCATTATTCCTTCCCATGTGCATAACCTTACATTTGTCAGTGTTAAACCTCATCTGCCCCTTCTCTGCCCAAGCCTCCAATCTATCCAGATCCATCTGTAGCAGCGTAATGTCCTCTTCTGTGTTAATTACTTTACAAAGTATAGTGTCATCTGCAAAAATTGATATTTTACTGTGCAAGCCTTCTACAAGATCATTAATAAATATATTGAAGAGAATAGGGCCCAATACTGACCCCTGTGGTACGCCACTAGTGATAGTGACCCAATCTGAGTATGTGCCGTTAATAACCACCCTCTGCTTTCTATCACTGAGCCAGTTACTTACCCACATACAGACATTTTCTCCCAGTCCAAGCATTCTCATTTTATATACTAACCTTTTATGTGGTACCGTGTCAAATGCTTTGGAGAAGTCCAGATATACGACATTCATTGATTTGCCGCGGTCAAGTCTAGAATTTACCTCCTCCTAGAAACTGATTAAATTGGTTTGACATGACCGATCCCTCATGAAGCCATGTTGATACGGAGTTATTTGCTTATTTCCATTGAGGTACTCCAAGATAGCATCTCTTAGAAAACCTTCAAACAGTTTACCCACGACAGATGTTAAACTTACCGGCCTATAGTTTCCGCGCTCTGCTTTTGGACCCTTTTTGAATACTGGCACCACATTTGCTATGCGCAAATCCTGTGGAACATCCCCTGTCAGTATAGAGTCCTTAAATATCAGAAATAAGGGTCTAGCTATGACATTACTTAATTCTCTTAGGATACGGGGGTGTATGCCATCCGTTCCTGGCGATTTGTCTATTTTAATCTTTTTAAGACGTCTCTACTTCTTCCTGGGTCAGACAGGGCACTTTTAATGGGGAATTTACTTTTCTATTCTGCATTTCATCTGACAGTTTATTTTCCTCAGTGAATACAGTGGAGAAAATTTTTTTTTGTAGCTTTGCTTTCTCCTCATTGCTCTCTGCAACTCCCCCCTCATTACTCTGTAAGGGGCCGACACCTTCAGGTTTATACTTTTTACCATTTGTATAATTGAAGAATATTTTAGGGTTAGTTTTACTCTCTTTGGCGATTTATCTGTCAGTCTCTAGTTTGGCTGCTTTTATTTGTCTTTTACATATTCTATATTTTTCCTTATAGTTTTTCAATGCTTCCTCGCTCCCCTCCTGTTTTAGTGATTTAAATGCTTTCTTTTTGTCATTTATTGCTATCTTTACAGTTCTATTTATCCACATTGTTTTTTTCTTGTTTCTTAACCTTTTATTCCCATAAGGTATGTACCTCTCACAATTAGATATTAGGATGCTTTTAAAAATATCCCATTTTGTGGCTGTATTTTTATTTTTGAGGACTTTGTCCCATTTAGTTCAGCCTATGGTCTCTCTTAGTTGGCTAAATTTTGCTGTTTTGAAGTTTGACAATTGGAAGGTTATTATTTTATGGTCACTATTTTCCAGGTGTCCCCCAACTTGCACATCTTTTGTTCTGTCAGATCTATTGGTTAATACTAAGTCCAGTATGGCCGTCCCTCTAGTGGGGTCTTGAACCAGTTGGGAAAGGTAATTGTCTTTGGTTATTGCCAAGAACCTGTTTCCTTTATGAGATGTACAGGTTTCAGTTTCCCAGTCTATATCTGGGTACTTGAAGTCCCCCATAATAACTACCTCATTATGATTTGCCGCCTTGTCTATTTAGTTTAGAAATAGAAATAAACTGTTATACTATTACACTCCAGAAATACATCCAGGCCCCTCTTGAACTCTTTTAGTGAGGTCCCCATCACCACCTCTTCCAGCAGAGAGCTCCATTGATCGCAGCATATAAGGGGTTAATCGTATCCTTGCTGTCAGTTCTAGTTGGGGCCCTACAATGATCGGGCATGCACAGCTCTGGTGCCTGCCTGATCAACATGACGTAATAGTACGTCAATTTGCAGGAAGTCACTCGCTGTGACATACTGTTACGTAAAATGTCTAGAAGGGGTTAATCAGAGTGATTTGCACATTTCTTTAGCTTCACCTAAAGTGAACTTTGATAATAAGTTGTTTGAAATGTTAGTGACCATGTAAGTTACCCAAGTCAGTTACCCGTGTGGTAACTGTATTTACTTTAGACATATTTACATTTTTGATAGGTTTGTGTCCTCCCTATGCCTGACCTGCTCTGCGCTCCACTCCCTGCCTGTTCTGAGTTCCTGGCACTTTGTTGTATGTTCATGTTGGCTGTTTCAGTGCATCCCTTTCTTCCCAGAATTCCAGAGGAGCATCCCCCAAATTCTGACTTAGGCTTCTTACCCAGTTAACACCGTAAGGACCCGTGCTATACATGCACGACCCGCCCGATCAGCGACAGGGGTCCGGCAGTCACAGATAGCCGGACCCCTGCTGCATATGCTGCCATCGGTGAAAACACTGATGCCGGCGTATTAACCCCTTGTATGCCGTGGTCAAAGCTGATCGTAGCATGCACGGGATTTGCAAAGGGTACAGGTGCCTCCGCTTCCCCATCGGGTCCCCGCGCTGCAGTAACGGGGAGCCAATAGCATAGAAGGCAGCCCGATGCCTTCCATAGGCATCGGGACTGCCTTCAACAGAAGCCTGTGAGACCCAGCCCCTGAGCATAGAAGCTGACAGCCAATGTATTACAATACACAATGTAGAGAGGATCAGAACCCCAGAATTTGAAGTCCCAGAGTGGAACAAAAATAAAAAGTTTTTAAAAAAAAGTGTTTTCCATAATAAAAAAATAAAGTTTCACGTAAAAAAACCCCCAAAAACGCCCCTTTCCCAAAGTAAAACACATAAAATTGTAAAAAAAAAAAGAAAAAAAACCCAAAATAGACATATTTGGTATTGCCGCGTCTGTAACAACCTGCTCTACAAAAATAGCACATGCGCTAACCCCTCAGGTGAACACAATAAAAAAATAAAAACTGTGTGGAAAAAGCCATTTTTTGTCACCTTATATCACAAAAAGTATAATACCAAGCGATCAAAAAGTCGTACGCACCCAAAATAGTGCCAATCTAACGGTCATCTCATCCTGCAAAAAATGAGCCCTACCTAAGATAATCGCCCCAAAATTTTTAAAAACTATGGCTCCCAGACTATGGAGACGCTAAAGCATGATTTTTTTTTTTGTTTCAAAAATATTATTGTGTAAAACTTAAATTAAAAAAAAAGGTATACATATTAGGTATTGTTGCATCCGTAACAACCTGCTCTATAAAAATAGCACATGATCTATCCTGTCAGATAAACGTTGTAAATAACAAAAAATAAAAACGGTGCCAAAAGAGCTATTTTTTGTTACATTGCCTCCCAAAAAGTGTAATATAGAGCAACCAAAAATCATATGTACAGGCCGAACTGGATGGACAGATGTCTTTTTTCGGCCTTATAAACTATGTTACTATGTACCCTAAAATAGTACCAACAAAACTTCCACCTGATGCGATCTCCTGAAGCTCTGAGGGAAACGCGCGTCGGGACAAAGACGGCCATGGTCGGGTAACATATTTTATGTATATGCTTTAGTCAGATGCTATAATGTCTAATGTGATAACATATAGGACTCTAGTTACTTTTGCACTTGCACTTGCACTTTAAATATAGTTATCCATTGCACACTGATGTAGAGCTAGTCCCTATGTTAACCCATGTTAATTTGTATAACAGAGTGTATTTATACCATGACCTGGTAATGCTGTCTTGTGGTGCTGCCTACTTATTGTAACTATTGTCCACCACCTTATATGTTTGTATATTTTAAGATAATGAAATAAACGAGTGTTTTTACAATATGGGTTTGTTGATTAATTTTGATGTGTTGTAATGGAGGGCTCTCTTTATAGGCGTACCCCAGCTTTGTAAGGTTGAGCATAGTGCCCCACCTATTGGTGTATTGATATTCTCTATATAGCGCTGGCCATGTGCGGTCCGCAAATTGCGGAACGCACACGGCCGGTATCCGTGTTTTGCTGATCCGCAATTTGCAGACCGCAAAACACTTACGGTCGTGTGAATGCACCCTTAGGGGGCTTCTACAATCAGGACACACTGTACAATAATTGGAGAGCTTTTCACAGTGGGACACATTGGGCACTAAATTAGCATCTGTGAAAAAGTTTAAATTAATTTTTCACCTGCCAGAAAAAAAACATGTGTGGTTTAATTGCTCACTACTTCCCCTGAAATATTCCCTGGGGAGTGTAGTTTCCAAAATGGAGCAATTTTATGAGGGTTTTTACTTTGGGGGTTCCTCTAGCGCAGAGGTGCACAACCTTTTCTGGTTGGGGGCCACATTGTCACAATGAACCAATCTCAAGGGCCGAAAACAAAACTTAAAGGGGTATTACCAACTGAAATATTGTATTTATGACATACTGAACATACTGTATATATAATAAATGACTAGTTACACCTCCAGGATTCCCATCTAATGGGAGAATACAGGAAAGATACATGAGAGCAGCCACAATACATAGACATACATGTCTGTCACCATATGGTTGGGGGCCGCATAGAATGGTATCGAGGGCCGCATGTGGCCCCCGGGCCGCAGGTTGTGCGCCCCTGCTCTAGTGCAACATGGCGTCTGAAAATGATTCCAGTGAAATCTGCCCTCTATGGGCCCATACAGCAGTTTCCAAGCATACACAGGGAGTTCAGGGTGTTACCATATTCAGGAGAAAAATTCTGTATGGGCCAGTTTAATAAATATTGAGGTTTGTTTTATTGTTAACCCTTGTTGTGTTACAGGAAATTGGATTCAAATGGAAAATTTGCCAAAAAAAAGTTACATTTAAAAATTTTACAACACATTTTGTAAAATCAGTTTTGAATAACTTGGGAGGGGCTACTTTATGATTGGTCAGTATCTGTACTAAATGAAGAGAAATTAAAAATTTGAAAATTGTGAATTTTTCTAAATTATCTGTAAATTTTGGATTTTTTTAATGAATAAAAGTGAACCATATCATCTCAAATTTACAACTATCATGAAGTACAATGGAAAACTTTTACTTATCCAAACCATTCTGAGATTGTTTTCTTATGACACAGAATTATTAACACATAAAGTGACACTTTAAATTTCCAAAAAATGACCTGGTTTTTGAGGGGTTAACCTGTGTGTGTGTTGGACGGGTCAATCACTCAGAGGTACTGTTGTGGAGATTTCTAGGAAGCCCAATTACCAGTAAGTGTAATTGCACTTTTCTCATTCTCTCTGCAGCTGATACGGAAGATGTTTGCATTGTGGAACGGCTATTCTCCAGTAGCCTTGTTGCTATTGTGAGCCTCAAAGCACCTCGAAAACTTAAAGTATGTCATTTTAAAAAAGGAACAGAGATCTGCAACTACAGTTATTCAAATACCATTTTGGCAGTAAAATTGAACAGACAGGTGAGTAAAGGGTGTGAAGAATGATATTTTTTAATAGGAACAGAGTTAAAGGGATTTTAGCAAGTTTTCAAGTTATTCCCTCTCCAATCTCGAGAACTAGAGTTCTTTTCCCCCATCCTGATGGAGCGACAGGCCACACATGTGTCTTGCATCTCCATTCATTCTCCTTGGGACTGCTGAGTGCTCTACTCTATCTCCTGCAATTCCATTGAAAATGAATGGAGAGGCAGAGTGCATTTGTGACCTGTCACTCCATCAGGATGAGGTAATGGGACCCCAGTTTTCGAGTTCAGTGGGGGACCAAGTGGTTGGACCCCCATCAATCAGTTAGTTATCCTGTATCCAACTGAAAATTTGGCACAGTCCCTTTAATTGTGGTATATTTCTGGACACTAGGGCCCTGATTTATCATACATTCACTCCAGAATTCTGTCTTCAAAAAGTCGCACGATAGGGCTTTTGCGACTTTTTTGCGCATTTTTTTGCGACTTTTTGCATGTGTACACCACTCCAGTTTGTAATATGGGTGGAAAAGTGGGTGTGGTTAGCCATGTTAATGAGTTTCACTCCAGATTTATCATTGCGACTTTTTTAAAAAAGTCGCAAAATAGTCGCAATCTCACTCCAGGAGGAGGGTGGAGTAGGAAAAGTGGAGTAGCTTCTCTAGACAGAAGTGTTAGGTTTAAGGACAAGCCACATTTATCAAACAACCTGTGACGTTTGATAAATGTGGCAGAAAGTACTCCAACACAGACTGAAGCAAAACTGACTTCAAATATTTTCCTAATGATAAATTCCCCCCTAGGTTTCCTAAACTACCACTATGTACTGCAAGTACAAAGCATTTGACACTGTACCACATAAAAGGTTAGTATATAAGATGAGAATGCTTGGCCTGGGAGAAAATGTCTGTATGTGGGTAAGTAACTGGCTCAGTGATAGAAAACAGAGGGTGGTTATTAACGGTACATACTCAGATTGGGTCACTGTCACTAGTGGGGTACCACAGGGGTCAGTATTGGGCCCTATTCTCTTCAATATATTTATTAATGATCTTGTAGAAGGCTTGCACAGTAAAATATCAATTTTTGCAGATGACACTAAACTGTGTAAAGTAATTAACACAGAAGAGGACAGTACACTGCTACAGATGGATCTGGATAGACTGGAGGCTTGGGCAGAGAAGTGGCAGATGAGGTTTAACACTGACAAATGTAAAGTTATGCATATGGGAAGGAATAATGCAAGTCACCAGTACATACTAAATGGTAAAATATTGGGTAACTCTGACATAGAAAAGGACCTAGGAATTTTAGTGAACAGAAATCTAAGCTGCAGAAACCAGTGTCAGACAGCTGCTGCCAAGGCCAATAAGATAATGGGCTGCATCAAAAGAGGCATAGATGCCCGTGATGAGAACATAGTCCTGCCACTTTACAAATCACTAGTCAGACCACACATGGAGTACTGTGTACAGTTCTGGGCTTCTGTGAACAAGGCAGACATAGCAGAGCTTTTGAGGGTTCAGAGGAGGGCAACTAAAGTAATAACTGGAATGGGTGGACTACAGTACCCAGAAAGATTATCAAAATTAGGCTTATTCACTTTAGAAAAAAGACGACTGAGGGGAGATCTAATAACTATGTATAAATATATCAGAGGTCAGTACAGAGATCTCTCCCACGATCTATTTATCCCCAGGACTGTGACTGTGACGAGGGGACATCCTCTGCGTCTGGGGGAAAGAAGGTTTGTACACAAACATAGAAGAGGATTCTTTATGGTAAGAGCAGTGAGACTATGGAACTCTCTGCCTCAGGAGGTGGTGATGGTAAGTTCACTAAAAGAGTTGAAGAGGGGCCTGGATGTATTTTTGGAGTGTAATAATATTACAGGTTATAGTTACTAGAGAGGGGTTGTTGATCCAGGGAGTAATTCTGATTGCCTGATTGGAGTCGGGAAGGAATTTTTTTTTTCCCTAAAGTGGGGAAAACTGGCTTCTACCTTACAGGGTTTTTTTGCCTTCCTCTGGATCAACTTGTAGGAAAACAGGCCGAACTGGATGGACAGATGTCTTTTTTTCGGCCTTATAAACTATGTTACTATGTTACTATGTTACTAAGTATCATGTATCCCCTGATTGTGTTTGCTATCTGGTGTGGGTTGAACTAGATCAGGGATGCCCAACCTGCAGCCCTCCAGCTGTTGCAACACTACGACTTCCTTCATGCCTGGACAGCCTACAGCTATCAGGATATGCTGGGAGTTGTAGTTTTGCAGCAGCTGGAGGGCCGCAGGTTGGGCATCTCTGAACTAGAGAATCCACTGTGTTTATTTTTTATTTTACTTGTTGAGGTGATTGTGTGAACTGATTTTTTTTTGTCCTTTAATTTATTAAAGGTTATATTTTTCAGTTGAGTGTTTCATGGGTAGAGTGATAGGTATGCCATGCTTTGAAAATAAATATAAATATATGGAACAGAAAGGTTTACAGTAAGTTTTTTGTTTCATAATGCACAATTAATAATAGACTAAAATATGTGGTGTTACCATTATTGTAATGACCTGTGAAATGAATGTAGCACATCTGTTACATTGGCACCCTTGTACGTTGCTGTTCCACTACTTCTATTAGGAACATTATTCATTGAACTACTACTACTCCCATTTTTGCTGTCACCATCACTCTCCTTCTCTCCTAACCCTGTGTGCAGCTTCTAATTGTTAATCGGCTTCTGTTTTAATTGCGGAGCTGCCCTTTCTCTCCTTGCCTGAGCAATTAGGTTACTAGCTTGCTAAGTTCCTTCTAAGGTGTTAGTTTCTGTTATTTGACATGTACTGACCTTTGACTTTCTGCTGCCAGCCCAGATTTCGGACCTTTATTTTGGATTTGCACAAACTGATGCCTAATCCCTTGGTCCTTTGCACTAGTGTCTCTGACCCTCTGTAGGACAGTTGCCAACTACACCAGGACTTTTTCCAAGAGAGCTCTCCCCTGCAACAAAGACCAGATCCCTGTATAGCAGTTAAAGGGTGAATACTTGGGAGCCACCAGGGCAACACACTTAGGAATGGCCCAGAGTAAAACTGGTTAGTTGGTACAGTGGTTCCACAACCATTATCCATAACAATATATTTTATAGTGCACAGTGAATGCTGAAAAAAGAAACTAAAAAAAAAAAAACACTGCTAGAGTTACTTCTTTTTCCATCCTTAAGAAGCCCTTATGACTGCTTTGATAAAAAGTAAGATAGTTACAATACTATTCAAAACAATAGCAGTTTTTGCGGTTTAATTTTTTTTTTCCCTATCTTCCTGGAGCCATAACTTTTTAATTTTTCTGTTCACATATCCATATAAGGGCTTGTTTTTATGTGGGACAAGATGTACTTTCGATTGCCACCATTTAATATGGCATGCAATGTAGTGGAAATTGGGAATAAATTCCAAATAGGGTTGAATTGTGAAAAAACAAAACAAAACCCAATTTCTCCACTGTTTTACTGGTTTTGTCCCTATGGCTTTCCCTTTTTTGGCAGAACTAACCTGTGTCCTTCATGGGTCTAGGGCAATTTTCTCCTGAGACACTAAGCACTCTTATCCTTTTGTAAGGAGAACTGGCTTGCATGTCCCATTCAGAGTACCATAATATGGGGAAATTTAATACTCTTGTTCTTTTGGAAGGCAAACTGACTTGTACGTCCCTTTTACAATGGAGTTGGGAAATCAGTAGAACTTTACGTAATGGTGAAATTTCTCACCTTCAACATCTAATATATGTTCTATTTTGAATGAAATATGGGTCATTGAGATTTGCACATCATTACATTCTGCTATTTGTCTCCACATGCAGGTACGGGCACCAGGCTTCTTCACTCCTTCCTGCTGCTGCCCGCCGTGCTGACAGGCCCAGCAGCAGGGTTTTTAGCTTTGTTTTGTAGGGCTCAAATGATTAGTTGATTAAATCGAGTAATTCGACACAAAAAAATCCTCGATTCAAATTTTTGCATCGAGGATTCGTTTGTGTCATGTGACCATGCTATTACTCACCGCTCTGTGGACACCCGCTGGCAGGGGCGTAGCTAAAGGCTCATGGGCCCTGGTGCAACAGTTCAGCTTGGGGCCCCCCCTTCCTCACTCAGCGCTGTTGCACCTAGCTTTTCTGCTACCCGAGGCAAATATTGAAACGCACCCCCTCCCCATGCCAAATTCTCAACCTAACCCCTTCCCTCCAGTCTTAAAGGGGTTGTCCTCTTTTTATTACTGATATCCTCAGGATAGGTCATCAATATCAGATCAGCCAGGGTCTTCCGGCACCCCTGACTATCAGTTGTTTGAAAAGAGGGCAGAGCTCATATGAGAGCTGCTTTCTCTGCTCTGTTCACTTGCTCGCCGTAGCATTTGCAGGGATGAGCAGTAAACAGAGCAGAAAAGGCAGTGCTCGTACAAAAAAAAACCCCAAAAACAACGGACAACCCCTTTAAAGACATACTTGAAAAACATTACATACAGCCCTACAGAGCATACAGAAGAATACACCACCACATATGTACCTCTTACATCCAGTGACTTCTCTTCTCTGATGTAGACGTTCTCTTTCCTCTTCTTCTCCTGTCAGACCAGACCGCCATGGTGACTTCTTTCAGCCGCGCCTCGTCTCTGCAGAGTTTAACAAACAGTCATCTTACTTTCCTACTTTTCTATCATCCTCTCACCTTCTCAACACCCCATCCTGTCCCCCCCCCCAATACTATACTGCGGAAACAGTCCCACTGAAAATACTGGTACCACACAGAAAAACAATACCCCCTTACCTTTCAGATCAGATCCCCATATCAAACCCCAGATGAGACCCCGCCCATCTCCAGACCCCCATATAAGACTCCCAATAGACCTCCAAACCCCCATATCTGACCCCCATTAGACCCCCAATCAGACCAGACCCCCATTAGACCTCTCTAAACCCCCAGTCAGACCCTTCAGACCCCCAATCAGACCCCCTTCAGACTCTTCAAGCCCCTAATCAGACCCCCCTTCTGGCCCTCAATATCAGAACCCCCTTTAGGCCCCCATATAAGACCTCAGATCAGACAATAAAACAAATAAATAAACTTACCTCTCCTGTGTCGCTCCTCTCCCTGTCCTGGCTGTCTCCCTGCTCTCACCTCTTCCCAGGCCCGCGCTGCAGTCACCTGACCTCCTGCAGCATCGGGTGTGTAATGACGCTGCAGGCAGTCAGGACAGAGCAGCACACCTCCCAACTTTTGAAAAGAGGAAAGAGGGACGCTATGTGCGCGTGGCAAATTTTTTTGTACTAGGCCATGCCTCTAACTCCGCCCAAATATAACAAAACACCTAATCCCACGACATGTTCTACTTTCTAACAGCCACTATTCTTTGGCCGTTAAAGAAACATGTGACCAGCCTCAGACTTTAATTGGTTATAAAAATGGGCGTCTGACAACTGTTACTTAAACTGCCCTCACACCGCCATTTTTTGCGTCCATGTGCATATAGGTAATGCTGAGCGAACTTCTGTTTTCAAGTTTGGCGTACAAGGTTCGGGTTATCTAAGAATTCCGTTATGGATTCCTCTACCAAGGACCGTAATTTATAGTCCGTCGTAACGGAATCCACAACGGAATTCTTAGATAACCCAAACCTTGTACGGCAAAGTTGAAAACAGAAGTTCGCTCATCACTACCTATAGGCTAAATATCATCACTCCCCTCCCTTCAGCCCCTCCACAGATATACACCCCATAAACCCCCCCCCATGTCCTCCAGAATACACCATATGCCCCCTCACAGATTTAGACCCCATAAAGCCCCCCCCCCATGGCCCCCAGAATACACTGAGATCTATACTATAAACCCCTGTAATTGCCCCAGATTCCATTCCATTTGAACCCCACTACCCCGAGTGCTCCACCTGCCCCCTCATATCTCCATATGATGCCCCTCACCTGCTCACCATGAAGCTCTGTGTAGTCCTTCCTCACTGGGCTGCTGGCCGGCGCACACAGCCCCTCCTCCTTCCACAAGCTCCTGCAGTCAGGGCTTGTCATGTGACCATGAAGGAGCATGTGAGCAGTGATGTCACAGACCTCCTTCTGGCCACTACATTCTACTCACTACTCCCCCCCCCACCTTCATGAGGTCATTAGAAAGTGGGCGCTACCAGCGCTTCACTCCCCCTCCTCCTGCATACTAGGGATCGCTTCCATTATGGAAGCACTCGCTAGTATTCCCTTTATAAGATGCAGCGCATCTTATAAAGGGAAAAATAGAGCACCACTGTCATGGGGGGCCCTCTGGGCCCCTGGCTTAGGGGCCCAGTCGCAACTGCGAGCGCTACGACCCCTATAGTTACGCCAGTGCCCGCTGGTCCGCACCGCGCTGCACTCCGCTGAGGGAAACTTTGTGTGCATGTCCAGCTGCCAAGCCTGTCGGCAGTCTGCTGCCTTTCAGTGTGGCCCAGCTGGGGCCATCTTCTTACTCCCCGACTCCCCCAAGCTGCTGAGTGGAGTGTTCTTCCAGCAGCCCCCGCAGCCTCCTCCGCAGTGCACCCCCTTAGGTCTTGGGTTGCAGGATGAAGAGGGACAGGGGTTGCCTTGCCCAGATCCAGGAGGAACATGAGAGGGCGCTGTCGGTGGCCAAGGACACGCTGAACCGGCCGCCAGAGAAGATCAAGGGGGAGATTCAGGAGGAGAAGGACCGGCTGTGGGTGCAGGACAGGGGCACAGAGAGCCTATCTGAGTGGTGGCAAGGAGTCCACGGTCCTGATGTCAAGCAGAAACGGGACAAGGCCAAGGAGGTGAGGAGCGGGGATGGTGTAACAGGTGATGCCATCCACTGCTGGTACCATGTGCTGGCACTGGAGGATTACTGGTCACACTGGTGCAGAAGAGGGGGTGAGCCTTACAGCCTAGGTGGCACTTTATATCCTGGATTTCTGTTGAACATGTGGGATCAGGGCTCAGTGCCAGTTTACAGCGGTATGTGGCTTATGCAGCTAATTGTGGTAGCTGGCATCTACCATGCATGATGCTGGTGGCACTGGGGGGCAAGCTGGTGGCACTGGGGGGCAAGCTGGTGGCACTGGGGGAGGCAGCTGGTGGCACTGGGGGGGGCAAGCTGGTGGCACTGAGGGAGGAAGCTGGTGGCACTGAGGGAGGAAGCTGGTGGCACTGGGGGGGGGAGCCTGATGGCACGTGGGGCTGATGAGTTTTTATAAAGAAAAACGTTCTTTTAATTAGTTTCTTTGTTATAAGAGTACTCGAGTACTCTGCGCACGCCCTCTATCTTTCCCTGCCTATAGCTGGTTTGCAGGAGGTCACTTGGAGGTCAGTCCAGTGGATTCACTCTCTGGTCCCAATTACCTCATGTTCCAGTTCCCCTCTGAGGTAGCACCTGATACACCCCGTGGGGAAGTCTCTCCTCACCATCAGAGGTATTGTGTGCAGCAGGTTCTCACCCACTGGTCATAACACTTTTATTTACATTTTACACAACGTCCTAACTTTTTAAACCCCTTTCCAACCAGCCCATTAACCCCTGGCGCATTAACCCTTTCTCTGCTGTGGTCAGTGCTGACCACAGCGTGTGCGGACTGCGTGGAGGGAGATGCGGTGATGGGGAGAAGATGGCTGGGAAGGCAGCCTGGTGCCTTCCACAGGCATCGGGGCTGCCTTCTACTGAAGCCTGTGAGACCCAGTCCCCAGGGTCTTGCAGGCAGGCTGTCAGTATTTTACACTGGTAATAAAGTGACACATGTATTGTGATGCATTGCAGAGGGGATCAGAGCCCTGAAAGTTGTAGTCCCACAGTGGGACAAAAAAAAAAGGGAAAAAAAAGTGTTTTCATAATAAAATAAAAGTTCCAAGTAAAAAAAAAAAACGCAAAAAAACCTTTTTCCCACAATTAAGTCGTATAAAATTATACAAAAATAGGGAGAAAAATAGACATATTAGGTATCACTGCGAAATATCAACCCGTCGTCTCATCCCGTAAATAATGAGCCCCTACATAAGATCATTCCAAAGTTATTGCCACATAAAGTGGCATGTCAGATTTGCAATAATACGCCAGGCAAGAAGGTGAAAACCTGCCTGGGGTAGAAAGGGTTAAAATTGGGTTGGTAATTCTCTTCAGATACATTTTTGCTTTTATCTAATTCGGCACATAAATACAATATAGTACTCTAAATAATGACCTTCTATATTGTTTCAAACCATTATTTTTTTTAATCTTTGTTTTTATTGAGTAAAAACTTGTACAGAATTATCTAGTAACGTAGTTTATAAGGCTGAAAAAAGACATCTGTCCATCCAGTTCGGCCTGTTAACCTGCAAGTTGATCCAGAGGAAGGCAAAAAAACCCTGTGAGGTAGAAGACAATTTTCCCCACTTTAGGGGAAAAAATTCCTTCCCGACTCCAATCAGGCAATCAGAATAACTCCCTGGATCAACGACCCATCTCTAGTAACTATAAACTGTAATATTATTACACTCCAGAAATACATCCAGGCCCCTCTTGAACTTTTTTAGTGAACTCACCATCACCACTTTCTCAGGCAGAGAGTTCCATAGTCTCACTGCTCTTACCGTAAAGAATCCTCTTCTATGTTTGTGTACAAACCTTCTTTCCTCCAGACGCAGAGGATGTCCCCTCGTCACAGTCACAGTCCTGGGGATAAATAGATCATGGGAGAGATCTCTGTACTGACCCCTGATATATTTATACATAGTTATTAGATCTCCCCTCAGTCGTCTTTTTTTTTCTAAAGTGAATAACCCCAATTTTGATAATCTTTCTGGGTACTGTAGTCCACCCATTCCAGTTATTACTTTAGTTGCCCTCCTCTGAACCCTCTCCAGCTCTGCTATGTCTTCCTTGTTCACAGGAGCCCATAACTGTACACAGTACTCCATGTGTGGTCTGACTAGTGATTTGTAAAGTGGCAGGACTATGTTCTCATCACGGGCATCTATGCCCCTTTTGATGCAACCCATTATCTTGTTGGCCTTGGCAGCAGCTGTCTAACACTGGTTTCTACAGCTTAGTTTGCTGTTCAGTAAAATTCTTAGGTCCTTTTCCATGTCAGTGTTACCCAGTGTTTTACCATTTAGTATGTACTGGTGACTTGCATTATTCCTTCTTATGTACATAACCTTACATTTGTCAGTGTTAAACCTCATCTGCCACTGCCCAAGCCTCCAGTCTATCCAGATCCTTCTGTAGCAGTGTACTGTCCTCTTCTGTGTTAATTACTTAAGACAGTGTCATCTACAAAAATTGATATTTTACTGTGCAAGCCTACTACAAGATCATTGATAAATATATTGAAGAGAATAGGGCCCGATACTGACCCCTGTGGTACCCCACTAGTGATAGTGACCCAATCTGAGTGTGTACCATTAATAACCACCCTGTTTTCTATCACTGAGCCAGTTACTTACCCACATACAGACCTTTTCCCCCAGGCCGAGCATTCTCATTTTATGTACGGTACTAACCTTTTATGTGGTACAGTGTCAAATGCTTTGGAGAAGTCCAGATATACGACATCCACTGATTAACTGTGGTCAAGTATAGAACTTACCTCATATAGAAACTGATTAAATTGGTTTGACATGACCGATCCCTCATGAAGCCATGCTAATACGGAGTTATTTGCTTATTTTCATTGAGGTACTCCAAGATAGCATCTCTTAGAAAACCTTCAAACAGTTTACCCACGACAGATGTTAAACTTACCGGCCTATAGTTTCCGGGCTCTGTTTTTGGACCCTTTTTGAATATTGGCCCAAATTTGCTATACACCAATCCTGTGGGACACTCCCTGTCAGTATAGAGTCCTTAAATATCAGAAATAAGGGTCTGGCTATGATATTACTTAATTCTCTTAGGATACGTGGGTCTATGCCATCTAGTCCTGGCGATTTGTCTATTTTAATCTTTTTAAGACGCCGCTGTACTTCTTCCTGGGTCAGACAGGGCACTTTTAATGGGGAATTTACTTTTATTTTACATCTGACAGTTTATTTTCCTCAGTGAATACAGTGGAGAAAAAAATATTTAATAGCTTTGCTTTCTCCTCATCGCTGTCTGCAACTCCCCCCTCATTACTCTGTAAGAGGCCAAATATATAATAGAAGAACATTTTAGGGTTAGTTTTACTCTTTGTCGAGTAATCTCTCAGTCTCTAGTTTGGCTGCTTTTATTTGTCTTTTACATATTTAATTTTTTTCCTTCAGTTTTTTCAATGCTTCTTCGCCACCCTCTTATTTTAGTGATTTAAATGCTTTCTTTTTGTCATTTATTGCTTTCTTTACAGTTCTATTTATCCACATTGTTTTTTTCTTGTCTCATATACAAAACATATGATTGATGTTACAGTCTGCTTATGTTTTACAAATCTGTCTCGTGTTTTACATTTTTACACCAAAAGAAAATAATACAAAATTAAACCCCACAATAGAACTCAAGCATCGTCCTTTGATACACATGAGTAATGTGGTGATTTCCAATGATGGGCGATTGATAATTTAGCAGCAAGACATATGTGTGCACTGATTATTCTCCCATGTATTTGAATAGCTTCTAAGCCTATAAAAAAGTGCCATTGATGGGGAGGGGGAGACATGTAGACACTAAAGAAATAACATCCTGCCATAATTGAGTGAGGTGTGCACAACCCCACAAAATGTGGAAAAGGGTTCCTCGACCCCCGCAGCCTCTCCAGCACTCAGCGGAAACTCTTGGAAACATAAAGTGCCTTGCGAAAGTATTCGGCCCCCTGGAACTTTTCAACCTTTTGCCACATTTCAGGCTTCAAACAAAAAGATATAACATTTAAAATTTTTGGTGAAGAGTCAACAAGTGGGTCACAATTGTGAAGTGGAACGAAATCTATTGGATCATTTCCAGAGGACTGTGACTGTGACGAGGGGACATCCTCTGCGTCTGGAGGAAAGAAGGTTTGTACATAAACATAGAAGAGGATTTTTTACGGTAAGAGCAGTGAGACTATGGAACTCTCTGCCTGAGGAGGTGGTGATGGTAAGTTCACTAAAAGAGTTCAAGAGGGGCCTGGATGTATTTCTGGAGGGTATTACAGGTTATAGTTACTAGAGAGGGGTCGTTGATCCAGGGAGTTATTCTGATTGCCTGATTGGAGTCAGGAAGGAATTTTTCCCCCTAAAGTGAGGAAAATTGGCTTCTACCTCACAGGGTTTTTTTTTGCCTTCCTCTGGATCAACTTGTAGGAAAACAGGCTGAACTGGATGGACAGATGTCTTTTTTCGGCCTTACAAACTATGTTACTATGTTACTATTTAAAAATTTTTTGTAATAATAAAACTGAAAAGTGGGGAGTGCAAAATTATTCGGCCCCCTTGCATTAATACTTACGCCATCTTTTGCTGCGATTACAGCTGCAAGTCGCTTGGGGTATGTCTCAGTTTTGCACATCTAGAGACTGAAATTCTTGCCCATTCTTCCTTGCAAAACAGCTCAAGCTCTTTGAGGTTGGATGGAGAGCGTTTGTGAACAGCAGTTTTCAGCTCTTTCCACATATTCTCAATTGGATTCAGGTCTGGACTTTGACTTGGCCATTCTAAGACCTGGATACGTTTATTTCTGAACCATTCCATTGTAGATTTTGCTTTTTGTTTGGGATCATTGTCTTGTTGGAAGATAAATCTCCGTCCTAGTCTCAGGTCTTTTGCAGACTCCAACAGGTTTTCTTCCAGAATGGTCCTGTATTTGGCTCCATCCATCTTCCCATCAATTTTAACAAACTTCCCTGTCCCTGCTGATGAAAAGCAGGCCCAAACCATGATGCTCCCACCACCATGTTTGACAGTGGGGATGGTGTGTTCAGGGTGATGAGCTGTGTTGCTTTTACGCCAAACATATTGTTTTGCATTGTTTCCAAAAAGTTTGATTTTTGTTTCATCTGACTAGAGCACCTTCTTCCACATGCTTGGTGTGTCTCCCAGGTGGCTTGTGGCAAACTGTAAATAAGACATTTTATGGATATCTTTGAGAAATGGCTTTCTTCTTGCCACTCTTCCATAAAGGCCAGATTTGTGAAGTGTTCGACTGATTGTTGTCCTATGGACAGACTCTCCCACCTCAGCTGTAGATCTCTGCAGTTCATCCAGAGTGATCATGGGCCTCTTGGCTGCATCTCTGATCAGTCTCTTCTCCTTGTTTGAGATGAAAGTTTAGAGGGACGGCCGGGTCTTGGTAGATTTGCAGTGGTCTGATACTCCTTCCATTTCAATATGATCGCTTGCACAGTGCTCCTTGGGATGTTTAAAGCTTGGGAAATCTTTTGGTATCCAAATCCGGCTTTAAACTTCTCCACAACAGTATCACGGACCTGCCTGGTGTGTTCCTTGGTCTTTATGATGCTCTCTGTGCTGTAAACAGAACCCTGAGACTATCACAGAGTAGGTGCATTTATACGGAGACTTGATTACACACAGGTGGATTCTATTTATCTTCATCAGTCATTTAGGACAACATTGGATCATTCAGAGATCCTCAATGAACTTCTGGAGTGAGTTTTCTGAACTGAAAGTAAATGGGCCGAATAATTTTGCACACCCCACTTTTCAGTTTTATTATTACAAAAAAAGTTTAAATGATCCAATAAATTTTGTTCCACTTCACAATTGTGACCCACTTTTTGTTGATTCTTCACCAAAAATTTAAAATGTTATATATTTTTGTTTGAAGCCTGAAATGTGGCAAAAGGTTGAAAAGTTCCAGGGGGCCGAATACTTTCGCAAGGCACTGTATGTTGTAGTCTTTTTTGGGGGGTAATACCAACGCAAAATGGTTTTCATTGCAGATTTATAATGTGTTGCGCATTTAAAGCTCTCTCACCCTAAAGATTATACAAAGGTCTCTTATCGTGCCCGAACGACACTTCCACATCTGGAATATTTTGGCACATGCAGAGGTGAAGGGATCGCCTCCACCCAAAACATGTCTAATTTGAAGGTATTTGAAAAAGTCATGTTTAGGGATATCATACGTTTGGATGAGCGAAAGGAAAGGTTTACATTTTGGCCCTTGAAAAAGCAGAGAAACATGGAGTCCAATCCGTTCGGCTCCCAGGCATTCAGATCCAAATGGGGAATGAAAAGTTCCAAATATCTCAATGGAGCCCATTAAGCAAGATTAAGAGTAGTTTCATGCATTTTCATATGGAATATTTTCCAGTTTTTTAGTGAGAAACTGACCATAGCGGTAGGTTTTTTTTTTCAAGCTTGGAAATGTGTGGGGAGAGATGCTATCAGGAGTGATTTTAGAGAGCCCAATTGTATAGTGGATTTGTTCCATTTGTATCCAAATAAGGGAGTTTTCCTCATCACACCACTTCTTCACTTGTGGTATTTGAGTGGCCAAAAAGTAATCATAGATGTGTGGCAGGCCTCCGCAATGCTTATGTCTCTGTAATATTTGGGCTGCTACGTTTTGAAGAATGCCAAATAGGTGTTTAATAACTGATTAGCTTTCTGAAAGAAGCCCTGAGGTGGCGAAATGGGTAGAGTAGGAAACATAACATACGAAATACACTAGATTTCTAGGGTAGAGTAACACTTTAATTCCTGTTCTATGGACTTTAACTGTGGGAGGTAATTGGTTTTATATAAGGATTGCATCGAGGGGGTTAAATAGATTGCTAGATATTTTATGGATGACGATTGCCAATCAAATGTGTATTTCTGTTTGAGATTTCCATATATCTGGGACTTGATATTAAGTGGAAGTATCTGTGACTTCTCAAGGTTTAGTTTATAGTAAGAGAGATTGTCAAATTTTTGCATTATAGTAAGGGAATTTTGTAGAGAGATATCTGGATTTGCTAGGGAGAGAATAATATCATCGATGAATAATGATATGGTATCTTATGCATGCTTTACCCAATTCGTAGACCCTCAATAGATTCATGTTGTCGGATTGCTTGAGCTAATGGTTCAATGGCAAGTGCAAATATCAGAGGAGATAATGGGCATCCTTGACTAGTTCCATTTGTGATCTCAAAAGGATCAGAAAGCATGCAGTTCGCTAATACTCTAGCTGATGGGATATGGTATAGTGTTTTAATGGCATCAGTGAGATAGCCAGTGAATCACAAATGATCCAAGACTGAAAAATCGAAGGACAAGTTAATACGGTCAAACGCTTTTTCAGAGTTCATAGTAACTAATATTCAGGAGGCACCTGGTGTTGTCTGAGGCTTTCCTAACTTTGACAAATCCAGCTTGATCTGAATGTATAATACAGGGAAGGATGTTAGATATTCTAGAGGCTATGAGCTTGGAAAATGTTTTTACATCCGTGTTAAGAAGGGATATTGGGTGGAGGTTTTGGGGACAACTCGGGTCCTTTTCTGGGGGTGAGTTACTATGTTGGCCGCTAATATTTCCTTATCAAAGGAACCTGTAGAAATTACTTAAAGGGAACCAGTCAGCTCTGACACACCCTCCAAACTAGAGTAAGCAGTGTATAGTGTAAGTGACGTCGAGTCCGGTTATGTAATTTTTATCTTCATACTCACTTCCATTCTGACGCTGTGCTCCCACAAACCTGCAGTAAAATGCACTAAGAGGACTCCGGTCCACACTCATATAATGGAGAGGACTCAAAGAAGAGTCCTCTCAATGCATTTTACTGCTGGTTTGTGGGAGCACAGCGTCGAAATGGAAGTGAGTATGAAGATAAAACTTACATATTCGGATTCAGCATCACTTACACTATACAACGCTTACTCTAGTTCAGGGGGTGTTTCGGAGATGACAGGTTCCCTTTAAGTTAAGCATGTTAAGCATGTGTGGGGTTAAAATCTAATATATAAAGCTGAGTGTATGTCCGCTAAAGGAATCTGCACCGTCGCATTTACAATCACGAAATTTGGCACACGGGTACATCAGGTGTCCGGGAAAGTTTTAGACCAGGTCTAAGATCTCTAGGACATACAGTTCCTGAGATATTCCCAAAAAAATGCAAATATACCTACATTAGCCAACTGAAGCCTGCAGGTTTTTCTCTTCATATCCCAACTGTCATACACACGGTCACATGTCCCTTATTAGCCAATAGAAGCTTGCAGGTCCTTAGTCTTCACATACATACAGTTTCACACCAGGTTTCTAGGTAACAGCCCAGCCATTTTTATTAACTGCTGTAGGTCAGCTTTAAAGGGGCAGGGCGCTGTGGATGGCACTGTTAAGGGAGCAGAGTGCTATGGGGTGGGGGTCACAGGGGGTCAGACTGCTGTCTGAGAGTGAGCTGTTCAAAAGGACATCCCTGTGTCTGTCCAGGCCCTGCACCGGACGGATGACAGGGAGTCTAAAAGCCAGACTGTCCAGCCTAAAACCGGACCTCTGGCCACCCTAGGGGCAGGCTGCTGTGGAGGTCACTGTTAAGGGGGCAGGTTATTGTGGAAATCAATGTTAACGAGACAGGGTACTGTGGAGGTCACTAATAAAGGGGCTGCCACTGTAGAGGTCACTGTTAAAGGGGAGGATGCTGTGGAGGTCACTGTTAAGGGACAAGGGGACTGTGGAGGCCACTATTAAAGGGACAGGAGGTACTGTGAGGTCACTGTTAAGGCAGCGGGATACAGTGAAGGTCACTGTTAAGGGAGCGGGGTACTGTGGCAGTCACTGTTAAAGGGGCAGGGAATGGTGGAGGTTAGTTAAGGGGAGTGCAAACTATCATCAGTGTTAAGGAGCAGGTGCTGTAGAAGTCACTGTTAAGAGGACGGGCCCCTGTGGAGGTCACTGTTAAGGGGGTGGGGTGCTGTGGAACTCACTGTTAAATGGGCAGGCTGCTGTTAAGGTCAAAGTTAAGGGGGTGGGCTGCTGTGGAGGTCCCATTTTAAGGAGACGGGGCACTGCGGGGGGGGGGTGTGTTTTTAGATACTGAGTCAGAGTTCAGTCGGAAATATGCTGTTATAGCCTTGCACATTTCTGCTCTATATGAAGAGTGAGCCTTCGAAAGGCATTATCCCTCCATAGAGATGAGGCTGGGTGAATATGAGCCTCTGCTAGGGTCATAGTGATGGCAGCATGATCAGACCATGTAATTGTTTCGATCGTAGATGAAGAAACATATTGGAGCAGAGATCCGCCAACTAGGAACAAGTCTATCCTAGAGTATGTATTAAAAGGATGAGAGTGAAAAGTGAAGTCTTTTTCAGAGCCATGCTGTATACTTCAGATATCATGTTGTTTGTGGATTAACTGCACTGAGCTGTCAGTACGCCATTGGGATGTAGATGTGGTATCCCAAGTTGCTTTCCGGATTGTGTTAAAGTCACTGCAGATTATCACATTTTCCTGTTTGACTTTATTCACCTTCTGAAACACCCAATTAAGAAAATGCACTTGTTTGCGGTTAGGGGCATATAGTGTAACCAGTGTATATTGGACATTGTTGATAAGACCCACTAGTATGGCATATCTCCCCCTTGAATCAGTGCTAAGGGAAGTGAAATATATGGTTACGGTGTTTCTAATGGCTAGGAGAACACCCTTTTGTTTTTTCTTGTAATGTGCCTGGTATATATGGGAGTACTAAGAGTGTGTAAGTCTTGTCGACTTACGTAAGTCTTGTTCGATAACATGCATTTCTTGCGCACAAAATATATCTGAATTTAAAGACAGCGCTTCATTCCACATCAGGGATCTTTTGTGAGGACTATGAAGACCCTTAACGTTGAAAGAAGTTAGCTTAATCACCATATTGTAAATTCCAATCACTGAACCGTATAGGGTGACACAGTGGACAAACCATTTTTTTACTAATTTTATCACACTTGTATTTTGAAACATTCCTGATATTTTCCTCTGTATCTTTTTACTTCACCAGAGACTGATTGTATGTTTGGAAGAATCACTGTACATACACAATATAAGAGACATGAAAGTTCTGCACACTATCCGAGAAACCCCGCCAAACCCCGCAGGTATGTGTCTAAAATGTGTTGTGCTGATTACCCAAAGTCAAAGTGACATATTGCTATTAATTTAGGTTCTTTACACTTTGGCGTTATCTATTATACAGGGTGCTTCAAAAAGGATGGTAAAAAAAGTAAAAGGTCTGTAGTTAAAGAGGACCTTTCACCACTTTGAAAAAATGAAACTGCACTATGTACCTGATGTCCAATCAGAGCGGACCGCTCACAGTAGGGCCGAAGGAGTTCAACCCTGCTGTGAGCGGTCCGCTCTGATTGGACAGCGCTCACAGCAGGGCAGAAGCAACGCCCATTGAGGAACAAGGAGTCTCCTCCTCCCTGTTCCGATGCTTGCTAATTAGCATAAAATCCGGCAGAAGAACAGGGGGCCCGTGTGAAGCCACCGGGGGACCACTGGAATAAAAAGACAATGCTGCTGGCATCAGTGGGGGACGCACTATCAGGTACATAGTGCAGTTTCATTTTTTCAAAGTGGTGAAAGGTCCTCTTTAAAGTAAACAAATTCTGATCTTGAAAAATTAACCTTTTCAGCCCTGGAGGGTTTTTCATTTTTGTGGTTTCGTTTTTCATTCCTTTTAATTTTCCCGTTCACATAGCCGTATGAGGGCTTGTTTTTTTACAGGACACGTTGCACTTTCTAATTTTAACATTTAATATTGCATACGATCTGGGAAAAAATCCAAATGGGGTTAAATTGGAAAAAACGACGCAATTACACAACCGTTTTATGGGTTTTGCTTTCACGACCTGTTACTTTTATTCTCCAGGTCAGTACGATTATGGCAATACCACGTATTTATAGTTTTTCTTGCGTTTTAATGCTGAAAAAATATTAAAAACCTTGAAAAAAATTCTCTTTTTTCAACACCATATTCTAACCCCCATAACTTTTGTGTAGTTATGTGTACAGATCTGTGTGAGGGCTCATTTTTTTGCAGGGCGATGTGTACTTTTAATTGATCATATAGGGGTGTGTGACTTTTTGATCACTTTTTATTTAATATTTTTGCGGGAGGTGAAGCAAAGCGGCAAATAAGCCATTTAGACTTTTAGTTTTCGTTTGCTGTTTGTCGTATGGGATAAATATTTTTATATTTTAATAGTATGGGATTTTTCACACATGGAGATGCCCATGATGTGTAATCCAATCTGAGATTAACCCTTTCCATGACAGTTACATATCTCATACATCCTTGGTACTGATGGCTGGATCTCAGGATGTGTAGCGGCTAAGGATATCATCCAGGACTAGTTTTCAACAAATTCCACAGGATAGAAAATAAGTGTTTGATCAGAAGGGATCCGATGACTGGGGACCTTGTCTATCACAAGAAGGTGGCCCCTTTTCCCGTGGCCCGTTTGAATGGAGTGGACACACATGCTTGTCCACAGCTCTCTTCATCTATATGGGGCTGACGGAGGTAGCTCAGCGCTTGTACTCTCCATCGCCATCTCCAGCATTCTCAGATCTGAATGGAGCACCAGCGTATGTCACAAGTGCCCCATTCAAAAGAGGGAACAGAGCCCCTGTTGTCATGATTGGCAGGGGACCGAGCAGTGGGACCTCCGCCAATCAGACACTTATCCCCTACCCTGTGCATAGCAGATGAGTCTTTGTAATGGTACAGCTCCTTTAAAGCTTTGTCCCATCCACATAAACACAAATGGAAAATAAGGCACCAAGTGAGTGGGGGATTTCTGCGGAATATAGATTCTGACAAATACATCACTGGACTACGATAGGTTTTAAACATGAATTAAATGACATCTCTTTTTGCATCCAACACAGGAGGGCACTGGTGTACTAACCTGGATTGAAATATTAAAAACAAATGCAGGGAAATGGCAACATCACTGGAGGAAGACACAATAGCAGTAATTCATAATAATCAAAGACAACAACTAAAGTAAAGTGCAAGTGGTATAGCTGTGTTAAATGCCAAAATCAATTACTCTTACTGTGTTACCAGTCGCGATGCGCTACTTTTTTGCGGTGCGGAGGCATGGTCAGAAACACCACGGAAGCACACAGTAGTGCTTCCGTGGTGTTCCGATCTGTGCCTCCTCTCCGCATCTCCCAGATTGCAGACCCATTGAAGTGAATGGGTCCGCGATCCGTGATGTGGGCTGCACACGGCCGGTGTTCATGTATTGCGGACCTGCCGTATGCGTCCCGCAAAACGAGCATGGGACGGCACCGGTCATGTGCATGAGCCCTAAATGGGAGAGCCTTAAATCCACACTGAATAAATTATTCCACCCCCCCCCCCCATGGCTTGCAGGTAGGTCCCCTAAATAATGGTAAAGGTGGGTTAGTTACTGAAGATAAGGAAAAGGCAGAGTTACTAAATGTGTTTTTTTTAGCTCTGTTGAAGAAAAAGGAGTCGAAATCCGTGGTGCTGGGCCTGTTAGTACATCCAGTTATATACTCAATATATCAGGCTAACTATAGATATGGTCCAAGCTAAGTTAAATAAGGTAAATGTGAACAAGGCTCGGGGTCCAGATGGATTATACCCAAGTGTTCTTAAAGAGCTCAGTTCAATCATTATTGTGCGCCTGTTTATAATTTTTAAAGATTCTCTAGGTACTGCTACAGTGCCAAGTGATTGTCGCAATGCAAATGTGGAGCCCATATTAAAAAAAAAGTATCTAGGTCCTCCACAGGTAATTATAGACCAGTAAGTTTAATTTCTGTTCTGGGAGAGACTATATACAGGAGTATGTGACTGTAAATAATATTATAAGTGATAACCATCATGGGCTTACCAAGGACAGAAGTTGTCAGACTAACCTGATTTGTTTTTATGTGGAGGTGAGTAGAAGCCTGGACAGAGGGGCGGCTGTGGATGTAGTGTTTCTGGATTTTGCAAAGGCTTTTCATACTGTCCCTCATATACATTTAATAAGTAAAGTAATGTCTATAGGCTTGGAAAGTATAGTCTGTAATTGGATTGAAAACTGGCTGAAGGACCATGTCCAGAGTTGTGGTCCTATTCAGATTCCTATTCAGAATGGTCCCGTGTGTGTACCCCAAGGTTCAGTGCTGGGTCCTCTATTATTTAATTTATTTATTAATGATATTGAGGACAGGATTAATAGCACCATTTCTATTTTTGCAGATGACACTAGGCTATGTAGTACTGTACAGTCTATGGAAGATGTGCATAAAATACAAGCTGACTTGAACACTGAGTGATTGGGTATCAACTTGGCAATTGAGGTTCAATGTGGATAAATGTAAAGTTATGCATCTTGGTAGTAATAATCTCTGTTCATCATATGTCCTAGGGGATGTAACCCTAGGAGAGTTACTTATAGAGAAGGATTTGGGTGTCCTTGTAGATCATAGATTAAATAACAGCATACAATGTCAATCAGCTGCTTCTAAACCTCCAGTAGTAGAAGAGAAATAAAGGATGACACTCACTGACTTCTTCTCAAGACTTCAATTCCTTTATTGGACACATTCACCTGCACGGGGATGGGGGGGGACGCTTCACCACACAGGCAATACAGTGGCCATTTCGCACTCGCTTGCTTCCTCAGGCCCCTACTTCATGACGCAACTGCGTCTACTCCTCTTATACCTCTGCTATCCCGATCATAATAAAACTGAAACTCAGCAACTAAATATAAAACATATATAAACATATAGTAACTTTATAAAAACATCAACCATCACCCTATGAGCATAACATCAATCACACATGAAGACACTCAAATCATTTTTATTATTAAGACCTAATGCCCCCATAGCACCTGACCGTTGTGAGGAGTAGGTCAGGGGGACACAAATGATACAGACAAAGTGAGGCCCTGACACTCCTCCCAACCACTGTCCCTGCCTTTTGGGGGAACTCGGCTCCTTTACAGGCCGGCCCCAGCCGAAGACTGCATTACACTGAAGAAAGTGGAACACGAGACAAACAACCAAAACAAAACACAAGCAGGAACAACCCTAAACAGGTCAGGAACTGAAGGGGTAAAAGGTAAAGGAACCAAGCAAGGAATAAACAGAGGATAACACAAAAGGTAGGTAACAGTAACAGAAACCAGGGAAAAAGGTACAGAGTCACTGGAATACCAGATAAACACAGAGTAGCTAGCTTAGGCACTGATCTGCTTGAGTTGGGCATTTTTTAGAGTCTCAAGACTCTTTGCCCAAACTGTGCACAGTCAATTAGCGACGTCCTTAACCGAGGAGAATCTAGATTCGTTACCAGTTACGGCGGAATATCTGGGATGAAAACCATAGTTGCAGTAAAATGGGGACAGTCGTGTCGAGGAACTTTCATGATTATTTAGAGCGAACTCGGCCATGGGCAGGTACTCACTCCACTTTTCCTGACATTCAGAGACGAAACACCTAAGATATTGCTTAAGTGACTGATTAAGTCTTTCAGTCTGCCCATTCGTCTCGGGGTGAAAGGCGGAGGAGAAGGACAGCGAGATACCCAACCTACTGCAAAACTCTCTCCAGAACCTCGACACGAACTGAACCCCCCTGTCAGACACTATGTTAGATGGAATTCCATGAAGGCGTAAAATATGGCGGATAAACAACCCTGCAAGGACTCTAGCTGTAGGCAATTTTTTCAACGAGACCAGATAGCACATTTTAGAAAAATGATCCACCACAACCCAGATTACTGACCTACCTTTGGAGAGAGGAAGATCAATAATAAAATCCATGGAAATGTGAGACCAGGGCCTGTCGGGCAAAGGGAGCGGATGTAATAGCCCTTCTGGGAGTTGTCGAGGAACCTTTGCCCTAGCACAGGTCTCACAAGCCTTAACAAACGCCTTAACATCACGTTGCCAGGATGGCCACCAATAGGTACGGGACAACAAGTATCCAGTGCCCGCGATGCCTGGATGACCAGACAAAACTGAGGAATGGACCTCTTCTAACACCTTCAGCCAAAGATGACCTGGGACAAAGAGTTTACCTGGGGGTACAGTAGTAGGAGCAGAACTCTGTGAGTCTGCAATAGAAGACACAAGATCTGAAGTCAAAGTGGCAACGACTACCCCGGGAGAGAGGATATTTTCTGGTTCCTCATCCAGGACATCACTGGCACCAAAGCTTCTGGACAAGGCATCAGCCTTTACATTGTTTGAGCCCGGACGATAGGTTACCACAAAATTAAACCTGGTAAAAAACAAAGCCCATCGCGCTTGACGGGGGTTCAATCTCTTGGCATTGTCCAGATACAGCAGGTTCTTATGGTCAGTTAACACTGTCACCTTACGTCTGGCACCCTCCAGAAAGTGTCTCCACTCTTCAAAGGCCCATTTAATAGCCAGTAACTCCCTGTTTCCTATATCATAATTAACTTCAGCAGTGGAGAACTTTCTGGAGAAAAAGGCTACAGGTTGGAGGTTGGTAAAGGGTTCAACTCCCTGAGACAGGACAGCCCCTACTCCTGTCTCAGAGGCGTCAACCTCCACGACAAAAGGCTGTTCAGGGTCAGGATGAACCAAGACTGGAGCAGTGGTAAAAGACCTTTTTAAGTTAGAGAAGGCTAGTTCGGTTTCATGTGTCCAAGAGGTAGGATCAGCCCCCTTTTTAGTTAAATCAGTAAGGGGTTTAGCAACCACAGAAAAGTTTTTGATAAATTTTCTATAATAGTTAGCAAAACCCAGAAAACGTTGGACCTCTTTCAAGGAAGGTCTAACCCACTCAACCACAGCAGAAACTTTTTGTGGATCCATACTTATAGAACCAGCGGTAAGTATGTATCCCAGAAATCCCACCTCCTGACTGCAAACTGACACTTAGACAATTTAGCACACAGCCGATTAAGTCGCAATCTGGAGAGGACCTCCCTCACATGCTCCCGATGGGACTCTAAATCTGGGGAGAATATGAGGATGTCGTCCAGATATATAACCAAAAAACGGCCCAAAAGATCTCTGAAGATATCGTTAACAAAACGCTGGAAGACAGCCGGGGCATTGCTGAGACCAAATGGCATGACTAGGTATTCAATGTGCCCCTCTGGAGTATTAAAAGCTGTCTTCCACTCGTCGCCTTCCCTGATGCGGATTAGATTGTAAGCTCCATGGAGGTCAATTTTAGAGAATCACCGGGCCCCCACAACCTGATTGAATAAATCCGGGATCAGAGGGAGAGGATGCTGGTCCTTAATCGTGATCTTATTGAGCTCCCTGTAGTCAATACACGGATGGAGACCTCCATCTTTTTTCTCAACAAAGAAAAACCCTGCACCAATAGGGGAGATAGAAGGCCGTATGTGCCCTTTTTTCAGACTATCCTGAATATACTGACGCATAGACTCTCGCTCCGGAGCTGACAAATTAAAAATGCGACCATTAGGAAGCTTGGCCCCAGGAACGAGATCTATGGCACAATCGTAAGGCCGATGCGGAGGTAGAGTTTCCGCAGCGGCCTCATCAAAGACGTCTTTGAAATCAAAAATAAACTCAGGAATATCCAAATCATTATTCACAGTACACATCATGGAAGGAACAGTTTTAAGATGTAAACCACATGAATTCCCCCATTTCACCAGGTCAGTGGTTTTCCAATCAAATACAGGGTTATGGAGGTCAAGAGGCCAAGGCACACCGAGAATAAGATCTGCAGTTAGTTTTTCCATCACAAAAAATGACATTTTTTCTGTATGTAAACACCCAACATTCATCATAACCTCAGCAGTACGAAATTTTATTCTCCCCTCATTCAAGTAAGTAAGTAAAATCTGCACCAGAAACTGAAAAGGGAGAACACAAAGGAATTAACTCCAAACCCAGGGCCTGAGCAACAACCACATGGATGAAACTCACTGCAGACCCTGAATCCACCATGGCCTGACAAGCAAAAATTTTAGAATCAGAAACCAAGGTTACAGGTAACAAAAACTTATTAACAGAATTAGGAGGTATCCGTACGCCTGAGTGACCCTCCTGGAGATCACTCAGGCGCTGGCATTTCCCTGTGGTGACCTCGGCTTGGATGGACAATCCCTCAAGAAATGGCCAGGTTTTCCACAGTATAGACATAAGGCATTCTCCAATCGATGTCTCCTTCTAGCAGCAGCAGATGTAGAGCCTAACAACATAGGTTCTTCTCCAGAGGATTGAGAGGGAGATGGTGATTGAAATTGAGAAGGTATATTCTTAGAGAAAGTAGAAGGAGGTTTGACAGAAAAGCCTGGCCTAAACTGTACAGTCGATCCCCCTTGCTTTTCCTTGCGTCTCTCTCTAAGTCTTCTGTCAATAGTCACAGCCAAAGCCATAAAGTCACTCAGGGATTCAGGGATAGGATGGCTGACCATAGCATCCTTAACAGCGTCTGACAGCCCTTTTATGAAAAGGGTTTTCAAGGGTTGATCAGGCCATCCAGTCGCCGAGCACCACTGGCGGAACTCAGAACAGTAGTCTTCAGCAGAGCGGCGACCCTGCTGAATAGATAACAAATGAGTTTCCGCCAATGCAGCATGGTCAGGATCATCATAAACTTGGCCCAAGGCCAGAAAAAATCTATCCAGGGAACTCCACTCAGTAGCATCTGAGGGGAGGGCCAATCCTGAGGGGAACCCTGGAGGAGGGAAATCACCACAGCCACTTTTTCTGCTTCAGAGGGGAAAAAATTAAAACGAAAATACAAACGACAGGACTCCCAGAAAGTACGGTATCTGTCCGGGTTCCCATCAAAGTGATCCAGCAGAATCATTTTAGGTCTCTGCTGGACACTGTGCACAGGAAAAACAGGGGCTGGCAGTGACACAGGTGGGTTTGCAGCACCAGACGCAGGAATAGTCATGGCGTCCAGACGCTGCGACATTTGCGCAATTAACCCAGCCATGCCCTGAAACTAATTCGCCAGCTCATCCAGGTGGTCGGTGACTGATAGATCGGTACTCATATTAAACCGCCAGGAGAGCCGACTAGGGTATGGGCCTGCTATAATGTGAGAAGTAGGTCAGGGGGACACAAATGACACAGACAAAGTGAGGCCCTGACACTCCTCCCAACCACTGTCCCTGCCTTTTGGGGGAACCCGGCTCCTTAACAGGCCGGCCCCAACTGAAGACTGCAATTACACTGAAGAAAGTGGAACACGAGACAAACAACCAAAACAAAACACAAGCAGGAACAACCCTAAACAGGTCAGGAACTGAAGGGGTAAAAGGTAAAGGAACCAAGCAAGGAATAAACAGAGGATAACACAAAAGGTAGGTAACAGTAACAGAAACCAGGGAAAAAGGTACAGAGTCACTGGAATACCGGATAAACACAGAGTAGCTAGCTTAGGCACAAGGCTCTATAGCAGGCACAGATAAATGGCGAGTGAGAAACTAAATAGTGGCTAGAGTCCCAGCCCCAAGGCGTGATAGGAGCATGGATCCCAGCCATACCCTGAATGGACCAAAATTACTGGCAGGGACGCCTGCCAGTAAAAGTAGCAAAACTAGCCAAACCTTTAACCCTTAAGGAACCTAAGTGTTACAAGAGGATTTTCTGGCTTGCACTCAGGATGAGCGCCGCATAGCGTCAGGACACGGGAACGCCCGCACCCGCCCAACATCTGCTGGAGGGCCGCAGCTCCCCTGAATCCTGGCAACCGTATTATCCACCTAGCTACAAATTCTATACCTGAGAAACTGAGAACTATTGTATCACCTTGATGTTCATTTCTCACAGTCTTTTGTGCTGTCCACACAGCGGTCTTGTCCATAAAATGGCTGCTGCTGGAGGGTCATGTGACCAGGCAAATCGCCTCCATATCGCCTCCTTTTAGGTACACTGTACCTGCCATGTGCAATAGTTCTGTAGTTTTTGTTCAGGTGTGGTGTACAGTGCCTTGCGAAAGTATTCGGCCCCCTGGAACTTTTCAACCTTTTGCCACATTTCAGGCTTCAAACAAAAAGATATAACATTTTAAATTTTTGGTGAAGAATCAACAACAAGTGGGTCACAATTGTGAAGTGGAACGAAATTTATTGGATCATTTAAACTTTTTTTGTAATAATAAAACTGAAAAGTTGGGTGTGCAAAATTATTCGGCCCATTTACTTTCAGTTCAGAAAACTCACTCCAGAAGTTCATTGAGGATCTCTGAATGATCCAATGTTGTCCTAAATGACTGATGAAGATAAATAGAATCCACCTGTGTGTAATCAAGTCTCCGTATAAATGCACCTGCTCTGAGATAGTCTCAGGGTTCTGTTTAAAGCACAGAGAGCATCATGAAGACCAAGGAACACACCAGGCAGGTCCGTCATACTGTTGTGGAGAAGTTTAAAGCCGTATTTGGATACCGAAAGGTTTCCCAAGCTTTAAACTTCCCAATGAGCACTGTGCAAGCGATCATATTGAAATGGAAGGAGTATCAGACCACTGCAAATCTACCAAGACCCGGCCGTCCCTCTAAACTTTCATCTCAAACAAGGAGAAGACTGATCAGAAATGCAGCCAAGAGGCCCATGATCACTCTGGATGAACTGCAGAGATCTAAAGCTGAGGTGGGAGAGTCTGTCCATAGGACAACAATCAGTCGAACACTTCACAAATCTGGCCTTTATGGAAGAGTGGCAAGAAGAAAGCCATTTCTCAAAGATATCCATAAAAAGTCTTGTTTACAGTTTGCCACAAGCCACCTGGGAGACACACCAAACATGTGGAAGAAGGTGCTCTGGTCAGATGAAACCAAAATCAAACTTTTGGGAAACAATGCAAAACAATATGTTTGGCATAAAAGCAACACAGCTCATCACCCTGAACACACCATTCCCACTGTCAAACATGTTGGTGGTGGCAGCATCATGGTTTGGGCCTGCTTTTCATCAGCAGGGACAGGAAAGATGGTTAAAATTGATGGGAAGATGGTTGGAGCCAAATATAGGACCATTCTGGATGAAAACCTGTTGGAGTCTGCAAAAGACCTGAGACTAGGACGGAGATTTATCTTCCAACAAGACAATGATCCCAAACATAAAGCAAAATCTACAATGGAATGGTTCAAAAATAAACGTATCCAGGTCTTAGAATGGCCAAGTCAAAGTCCAGACCTGAATCCAATTGAGAATATGTGGAAAGAGCTGAAAACTGCTGTTCACAAACGCTCTCTATCCAACCTCAAAGAGCTCGAGCTGTTTTGCGAGGAAGAATGGGCAAGAATTTCAGTCTCTAGATGTGCAAAACTGATAGAGATATACCCCAAGCGACTTGCAGCTGTAATCGCAGCAAAAGGTGACGCAACAAAGTATTAATGCAAGGGGGCCGAATAATTTTGCACGCCCCACTTTTCAGTTTTATTATTAAAAAAAAAAAGTTGAAATGATCCAATAAATTTCGTTCCACTTCACAATTGTAACCCACTTGTTGATTCTTCACCAAAAATTTAAATTGTTATATCTTTTTGTTTGAAGCCTGAAATGTGGCAAAAGGTTTAAAAGTTCCAGGGGTCCGAATACTTTCGCAAGGCACTGTATTTGAATGGAGGACACATCATATGGAGCTGATTTGCCTGGTCTCATGACCCTCCAGCAGCAGCGATTTTATGGACAAGACCTCTGTGTGGACAGCACAAAGGATTTTGTGTACCTTCTGAAATATAGAAAATGGTGTAGAATTTCAACAAAGGCTATATTATTAAGTGTGATATAATCATCTTATATACACATTGGTCAACAATAACCAGAAAGTGGCCAACCCCTTTAATGATAAAAATGATTTGAGTGTCTTCATAGGCAATTGATGTTATGCTCGTAGTGTGATGTTTGATGTTTTTATAAATTTACTATATGTTAATGTTATATTTACTTGCTGAGTTTCCGTTTCATTATGATTGGGGCAGCAGAGGTATAAGAGGAGTAGATGCAGTTGTGTCATGACGTAGTGACCTGAGGAAGCCTGCGAAACGGCCATCGCCGCTGTATTGCCTGTATGGTGAAGCATGTGCATGTTTCCATTAACCCCTTGGCGCATTTGGACGTAACTATACGTCCAAAATGCAAGTAAGTTGCGGCATTTGGACGAACAGTTAAGTCCAAACTGCTTACCGGGACTGTGACACTATAAAGCGTCACAGCCCCGGAGTCTCCGCTCTCCCGGAAGAGAAATGTGACAAAAAAGCTATTTTTTGTCACATTTCATCAAAAAAATGTAATACCAAGTGATCAAAAAAGCGTATGCGCCCAAAAATAGTACCAATCTAACCGTCATCTCATCCCGCAAAAAATGAGTCCCTACCTGAGAGAATCGTCCAAAAAAATAAAAAAACTACAGCTCTCTGACTATGGAGACTCTAAAGCATGATTTTTTTTTTGTGCTTCAAAAATATTGTGTAAAAGTTAAATAAATAAAAAAAAGTATACATATTAGATATTGCTGCGTCCGTAACGACCTGCTCTATAAAAATATCACACAATCTAACCTGTCAGATGAATGTTGTAAATAACAAAAAATAAAAAAAAATGCCAAAACTGCTAGTTTTTGTTACCTTGCCTCACAAAAAGTGTAATATAAAGCTACCAAAAATCGTATGTACCCTAAAATAGTACTAAAAAAAACTGCCAACTTATCCTGTAGTTTCCAAAATGGGGTCAGTTTTTTGGAGTTTCCTACTCTAGGGGTGCATCAAATGTGACATGGCAACTTAAAATTTATCCACTAAAATCTGTCCTGGCGTTCCTTTCCTTCTGCGCCCTGCCGTGTGCCTGTACAGCAGTTTACGATCACAAATGGGGCATTTCTGTAAACTACAGAATCAGGTTAATAATTATTGAGTTTTGTTTGGCAGTTAACCCTTGCTTTATTCTCGGAATAAAATGATTTATATGGAAAATCTGCCAAAAAAGTGAAATTCGGAAATTTTGGCTACATTTTCCTTTAATTCTTGTGGAACACCTAAAGGGTTAATAACGTTTGTAAAATCAGTTTTGAATACCTTGAGGGGTGTAGTTTCTAAAATGTCATTTAAAGAGTCATTTTTGGGTGGTTTCTATGATGGAAGCCTCACAAAGTGACTTCAGACCTGAACTGGTCCTTAAAAAGTGGGTTTTGGAAATTTGGAAATATTTATAATATTAATATTTGGAAAAATTTCAAGATTTGCTTCTAAATTTCAAAGCCTTCTAACGTCCCAAAAAAATAAAATGTAATTTTCAAAATGATCCAAACCTGAAGTATACACATAGGGAATGTAAAGTAATAACTATTTTTGGAGGTATTACTATGTATTTTAAAAGTAGAGAAATTGACATTTGGAAATTTGCAATTTTTTCTAAATTTTTGGTAAATTTGGTATTTTTTTTTATAAATAAGAATGAAATATTTTGACTCAAATTTGCCACTGTCATGAAGTACAGTAAGTGACGAGAAAATATTCTCAGAATGGCCTGTATAAGTAAAAGCGTTTTAAAGTTATCACCACATAAAGTGAGACATGTCACATTTGCTAAAAATGGCCTGGTCCTTAAGGCGAAAACAACCTGCAGCGTCAAGGGGTTAAAGGAAATTAAGTCTTGGGAAGAAGTCAGTGAGTGCCGTCCTTTATTTCTCTTCTACTTTTGGAGTTTTTGATTCCTCTATCATTTGGGGACAGAGCACCACGTTCGACTTGATTCAGGCCCGGGAGCCATATTGCCTGTTTGTCAGTCTCAGATTTTATTACAGCAGTGCCGTCACCCTGTGCTTTCTCTATGTGACTGTGATATACTTCTGCTTCTATGGCTACCAGGATATTGTCATGCATTAAACGAGGCATGGACTCGGGGGGCAGGGATGTAATACTACCACTTTACAAAGCGTTGGTGTGGCTTCATCTGGAATATGCAGTTCAGTTCTGGGCACCATCAAAACTTATTTACTGTAAGAACTGTGAATCTGTGGAATAGACTTCCTCAGGATGTGGTCACAGCAGGAACAGTGGACAGTTTTGAAAAGGGTTTAGATGAATTCTTAAAAGTAAATGACAATAATGCTTATGAAAATGTGTAGAAATATGAGTCTCACTTCCTTCTGGGATTTGCATCCCCACCTATCTCTCCGTTGAAACTGTCAATCGTATTAACTATGTAACTATGTAAATTGAGTGAGTGTATATGTGAAAAATTGATAGTGTATACAAAATTGACTGAAAGTGAATGTGTAGTGTAAGTGTATGTGAAAACAATGTACAAAGGAAAAAATAAAATAAAAATAATTCTGAAAAATATAAAAGATGATAAATACCCAAGGGGTCCTAAAGATGAAAGGGGTACATATAAAATAAAATATTATAATATTCAAAATGAAAAATAAATAATAGATTAAATATTAAAAGCAATGAATCCAATGTAAAAGCAGTTGGTGTATGATGAGTAGAGGAATGACCAGAAACCAGAAGGTAAGGAGTTAAAATTCCAAATCCATTTACATTTACATTACAGTTTTGCACATCAACTGATTGTTGCAAGTTATATTTTGGCCCTTTTTTTTGCCTTTTTTTTGCACTTTGTTCATTTTTTGCACTTTTATTAGTATCACATACTTTGATTTTTTTCACACGCTCTTTGCACTTTATAATGATTTATTTATCATTTTTATTCCTTTATCTTTTATTTTTTTCCACATTATTTTTTCACAATTTTTTTTATTTTTTCCCTTTTTACATTGTTTTTACATACACTTGCACTACACATTCACACTCATTTTCAGTCAATTTTGCATACACTATCAATTTATCACTTATACACATAGGCACTAACAAATTAATATATCTTTGTATTTACATAGTCATATTGAGTAATTTCTCTTTAATTGTGTTTATTAATAATCATGGATATATTTCGTATTAACAAAAAATATTTTTCATCAAACCTCATATCAGCCTTCATTGTCAGATCTCAGATCAGCCCACTTAGACCCCCATCAGACCTCAGGTCAGCCCACTCAGACCTCAGATCAGATTAAAATAAAATAAAAAACTCAAAAACCTCATCTTACCTGTCCTGCGCCGAGGCTCCTCTCCACCTCCGACAGAAGTCGCGTTCCCTGTCTTCCCAGTTTGTGCTGCTCTGTCACCTGACTTATAATGGAAGCGCTCACTAGTATTCGCTTTATAAGACGCACAGCCATTTTCCCCCCACTTTTGGGGAAAAAAGTGCATCTTATAAAGCGAAAAATACGGTGTGTGTGTATATATATATATATATATATATATATATATATATATATATATACACTCACCGGCCACTTTATTAGGTACACCATGCTAGTAACGGGTTGGACCCCCTTTTGCCTTCAGAACTGCCTCAATTCTTCGTGGCATAGATTCAACAAGGTGCTGGAAGCATTCCTCAGAGATTTTGGTCCATATTGACATGATGGCATCACACAGTTGCCGCAGATTTGTCGGCTGCACATCTATGATGCGAATCTCCCGTTCCACCACATCCCAAAGATGCTCTATTGGATTGAGATCTGGTGACTGTGGAGGCCATTTGAGTACAGTGAACTCATTGTCATGTTCAAGAAACCAGTCTGAGATGATTCCAGCTTTATGACATGGCGCATTATCCTGCTGAAAGTAGCTATCAGATGTTGGGTACATTGTGGTCATAAAGGGATGGACATGGTCAGCAACAATACTCAGGTAGGCTGTGGCGTTGCAACGATGCTCAATTGGTACCAAGGGGCCCAAAGAGTGCCAAGAAAATATTCCCCACACCATGACACCACCACCACGAGCTTGAACCGTTGATACAAGGCAGGATGGATCCATGCTTTCATGTTGTTGACGCCAAATTCTGACCCTACCATCCGAATGTCGCAGCAGAAATCGAGACTCATCAGACCAGGCAACGTTTTTCCAATCTTCTACTGTCCAATTTCGATGAGCTTGTGCAAATTGTAGCCTCAGTTTCCTGTTCTTAGCTGAAAGGAGTGGCACCCGGTGTGGTCTTCTGCTGCTGTAGCCCATCTGTCTCAAAGTTCGACGTACTGTGCGTTCAGAGATGCTCTTCTGCCTACCTTGGTTGTAACAGGTGGCAATTTGAGTCACTGTTGCCTTTCTATCAGCTCGAACCAGTCTGCCCATTCTCCTCTGACCTCTGGCATCAACAAGGCATTTCCGCCCACAGAACTGCCGCTCACTGGATGTTTTTTCTTTTTCGGACCATTCTCTGTAAACCCTAGAGATGGTTGTGCTTGAAAATCCCAGTAGATCAGCAGTTTCTGAAATACTCAGACCAGCCCTTCTGGCACCAACAACCATGCCACGTTCAAAGGCACTCAAATCACCTTTCTTCCCCATACTGATGCTCGGTTTGAACTGCAGGAGATTGTCTTGACCATGTCTACATGCCTAAATGCACTGAGTTGCCGCCATGTGATTGGCTGATTAGAAATTAAGTGTTAACGAGCAGTTGGACAGGTGTACCTAATAAAGTGGCCGGTGAGTGTATATATTTATGCCGAATATGCCAGAATTGTGGATAATAATAATCATTCATGTAATCATGTATTTCTGTGTGTGGTTTTATAAAAAATTTTTGTTTGCGTATAGAAGGCAGCATTGTACAGAGCAGGCCTGCGCAGACTTGCGTTAATTCTGATGCTGCTGGTGGTTTTCTGTGATATAACTATCGCGGGATGACCTGGGCCATCATGTGCTCTAGCGGCCGATCATGTGACTAGTTGGTCATGTGAACGATCTGCGTCACTTAAGTACAGCAACTCATGTGTACATTGTTTGGAGTATTTTTTTTATTTGGTAGGGGTCTGGATTGGTTGAACGGGGTATTTAATGTGTGTCCTGTAGTGATTATGCCATTCTGGAGGAGACTCAGTATGGGTAATTGATTTTGACATTTAACACTGCTATACCACTTGCACTTTTCTTTGGTTGTTGTTTTTCATTATTATGAATTACTGCTATTGTGTCTTTCTCCAGTGATGTTGCCATTTCCCTGCAATTTTTTTAAATATTTATGTTAGATGTTGCTAATAATTGTAATAATTGCAATTTTTTAAATAGGTAATTATTGTTGTTTGCTATAGGCATTTGTGCACTTGAGCTTTAGATGGTCATGATACTTTTTATGGTAGGATACTAATTCCTTGAATTCTTTTGTATGTTTTGTTTGACTATATATGTTTGAGCCCCTCCTTTTTCTGTTTTATATAATACAATACTTAGCTGACTATTGATGTAATAGTAGTCTATTACAAAGGAATATACAGGCGTACTGGTAGAGAAGAGGGAAGCCTGCTTTTGTTTTATGTTTGGCAAGTATACTAGGTTAAGTAGTAGCATGCTATTTGATCCACCCAGGAATTCTAACATGCATTCTTGCGTGTTGTAATTCGAGAATGACATTATAAAATTTGTTTGTTTCTTTACAGGTCTGAGTTGCAGCATTAACCTTTTATATAAATATTGATCAGGAAGAACTCTGTTGAATGTCTGATAATTGGCAGTGTCTTGTTCTAGTTCAGAAATGTTCACAAATTAGGTGAATAAAATCTGTCACAGCTGTTGCCAGATCAGCACTGGTCATAGATCGTATGTTGTATAAAAAAAAAAAAAAGCATTTGGTCATCTGATATATCCACCGAAATGGAAGAACTGGAATGGTACAAGAGAGATACCATGGGAAGAAAAACTAGAAAAGTTCCCCTTTACTTCTAGCTTCTGTGACTTTCTGCAATCAGGACTGTGTGACATGACTGCTGTGCCAGCAACCAATGATTTCTAGGCCCTCTAGGAGCAGCAGTGATTTCCCATGTAGTGGTTATTCTGGGATGCCAAGAACTTGGAATTTATGGCATAGTCACAGAATTTCTAATATAGTACCAGTGGTTTGCAGGCAGACTTTAATTTGGATAGAGGTTATCATAGTAATTAACACATTATTAATGTATTGAATAATTCCTACACACCCAGTTGCAGTAGTCAACTAATTTTACAGATGGATCATGGATCAGACTATTATTTCTGGAGACAGTCAAATACTTCTATATTATCCAGTATGGCTGCATTTGCTCATTTTAGAATACAGCTCCTCGAGGCATTTTAAGTGTTGTGTAAGTGTTTTTGTATTTGAGAGTCTTCTCTGCTCTTGTGACTTGAACTGAGCCCATCCTCAGCACTAAAAATACAATCCCTGCATGTAGCCATATAAATGAAGCCTGATAGGTTTTTAATCTGTTTATTCACAATTCTTGTGCTTTATATATTATTCCTAAGGCCTCTGCACCCTGTCAATTAATGGAGATAACTGCTACTTGGCATATCCTGGGAGTGCCACCATTGGAGAAGTCCAGGTCTTTGACACTGTCAACTTGGTGAGTGATGGTTATACAAGTTGTCTTGAAACTTCTTTAAATCAGTTTACATAATTCAATATAATCGTTCGAGGTTTATTTCAATACTGGTATTCTTGTAGGGTACATGTTCCACAATCTTCAAGCGGAAGGAGGGATTGTGTGCACAAACAGCAGTGTAGGGGGAGAAGAGAAGCCACAGTAGAATCTGCCGTGGGAGAGATTATTTTTGCAACATTAGAAAACTGAAAAATATCACATGTCTCAGCATTTCTGTACAGGGGAAAGGAGATTTCATGTCAAAGGTGTAAAGAACTGTCATTAAGGGTGGGTTCACATCATGTTTTATGCCTCCGCTCGATGTATAAGTTACAAAAAAAAAAGGATGCAAAAACGCAGAGCACCACATTCTTGTATCCTGTATAGTGTTAAGCGAACTTCAAGTTCGGCATACAAAGTTTGGGTTATCTAAGAATCCCGTTCTGGATTCTGCTACCACACATAAGACTGTCACCAAAAAATTAAAAAATAAACACAGCTTTCAGAAAATGGAGATGCTAAAACATGATTTTTTTTTTAAAAAAAATTATTTTATTGTGTAAAACTGAAAAAAAAAAAGTAGACATATTAGGTATCAACACGTCTGTAACAACCTGCTCTATAAAAATATCACATGATCTCACCCCTAAGGTGAATTTCAGTAAAAAAAAAAAAAAAAACCTGTGCCAAAACAGCCAATTTTTTTGGTTACTTTGCCACATAATGTGTAATATTGAATGATCAAAAAATCACATGCACCCAAAAATGGTACCTACTGCATAAAAGGTCAACTCTTTCCACAAAAAATAGCCACTACACAAGATCAGCAGAAAAATAAAAAAAATATAGCTTTCAGAAAATGGTTACACAAAAAACATGATTTTTTTCACAATTGCTTTTATTCTATAAAACTGAAATAAAAATTAACAAATAGAAATATTAGGTATCGCTACGTCCATAGTGACCTGCTGTATAAAAATATCACATGATCTACCCCCTCAGGTTAACTCTGTAAAACTGACCTGTATCTAACCTGTCAGGAGAACTCCATAATAAAAAATCAATAAATAAAAAGTGTGCCATGACAGCTATTATTTGGTTACCTTGCTTCACAGAAAGCATAAGATTGAGCGATCAAAAATCATTTGTACTCAAAAATAGTACCAATAAAACTGTCACCTCATACCATAGTTTATAAAATGGGGTCACTTTTTGGGAGTTTCTACTGTAGGGGTAAATGGGAGGTCTTCAAATGTGACATGGCAACTTAAAATTATCCCAGCGACATCTGCTCCTTTCCCTCTGCACCCTGCCGTGTGACCATACAGCAGTTTACATCCGTTTGTTTTCCTTTCATTCTTGTGGAACATCTAAAGGGTTAACAAAGTTTGTAAAATTGGTTTTGAATAACTTGAAGGGTGTAGTTTCTAAAATGGGTCCATTTATCTATGATTTCTACTATGTAGCCCCACAAAGTGACTTCATAACTAAACTAGTCCTGAAAAAGTGGGTTTTGGAATTTATTTTTTTTTAAATTAAAAGAATTGCTTTTAAAATTCTAGGCCTTCTAACGTCCCGAATAATAAAATGACACTTTCAAAATTATGCAAACCTAAAGTAAACATCTGGAAAACGTACAGTAACAACTATTTTATGAGGTTTCACAATCTGCTTTAAAAGCAGAGACATATAAATTTCAAAAATTGTGAATTTTTCAAAATTTTCTGTAAATGTTTGATTTTTTTTTTTTTTATAAATGAAGGTGAAACATATTGACTCAAATTTCCCACTAACATAAAGTACAATATGTCACGAGAAAACAGTCTTAGAATCGCTTGGATAAGTAAAAGTATTCCAGAATTATTACCACATAAAATGAAACATGTCAGATTTGCAAAATGTATAAAGGTATGGTTGCACAACATATAATAAACAATAAGAGTAGAAATAAATTTAGATATATGTGGCGCTATGCCGACTAAAGATAAAAGAGGAAGTCCTTAGTTACACATATTTGCAAATGCGTGATCATGCCCACTCACCAATCGTCACGGTAACTTCCTGTGGAGTGGGTCCCTACACTCATCTATGCCTCTGTTCAGACTACATCCAAGTCTCCATTATTCAGGGCGTGTGGAACCAGCTAAATAGGTATCTTACCAGGAAGTCACGCATTTGCAAATATGTGTAACTAAGGACTTCCTCTTTTATCTTTAGTCGGCATAGCGCCACATATATCTAAATTTATTTCTACTCTTATTGTTTATTATATGTTGTGCAACCATACCTTTATACATCTATAGTTCTGCTTTATGGATATGCACTTATGAAAAATATATATATATATATATATATATATATATATATATATCGTTGGTCCGAACTTTTCATTATAGTTTTTATCGTTATATATTGAGTCTCGCATACTCCTTTTGGACCTGACGACGCCCATTCACCCAGGACTTCCTGGTAAGATACCTATTTAGCTGGTTCCACACGCCCTGAATAATGGAGACTTGGATGTAGTCTGAACAGAGGCATAGATGAGGGAATATTAATTAATAATATTTTGTGGAATATTATTAATTAATATTCATAAATAGGCGTAACCGGCTGACGCTAGCTCCGCCTATTTATTTCCCACACAATTCTATTCCCTTCACGCTACAACTACCTTATACTGTAACGACGGCTATGAAAACCATGTAAACTGTATTTTAAACAATAAAAGGCTTTATTATATAAAACAATGTCTACTGTCTGATTAATAGGACTATATCTATATATATTTATATCAACGTATATAAATATATATACATATATATCCGCACCACAATACAATATTATACACTGACTACACTACACACTCCCAGCCACACTCGCAGCCCACCCTCACCTATACTATACTGTCCCTGGAATGTAAAGGGTTAAATAACAGTAGGGGATAAATGAGGGATATTGCAAGGGTTAGCCCAGGTTCCACAGGGCAGGGGTGAGCAGGGGTTAATTGGTAGGGGTACACAGGTTCCACAGGGCAGGGGTGCAGGGAGCAAGGGTTGGCGATCAGGGGGCAGCAGCACACAAGGGGTGCTGGGAGGTCAGGGGTTCAGCAGGGGTTGGTTATGGCAAGGCAGGGGTACAGGGGCACTGCAGGGCAGGGTACTCCAGGGGTTGCAGGAAACTGGGG